>ML245962.1:0-61170 GCA_005239495.1 Nicotiana undulata | reverse complement strand
CATATATATATATATATATATATATGCATGCATTGCGTTTAAGTTTTGCAGGTAATCCAGGAAGTAACTGTCTTTTAACAAGAGCAATCCTCGCTCCGGTTTTCGTTTGATGCTGACATCCTGAAACAACCTAAAATACAGCCAACCACCGTCCGTTACCCACTTCCACTTAATGACCATTCAAATGTTCATCCATAATTTTTCTGAGATACATCCGTTTACAATTCCATATAAACCCATCTGATATCATCCTATCTAGAAGAGCTTGTCTATTCCCATAACAATCCCATCGGCTTAGTTCACCGATGGATCCAGAACTACACACGGCCTGATTCCCGTAATACCAGGGATATGTAGGCAACTCAGAAGCAAGAGTTCAGCCTCCATTTTCCAAATCACCCCATCGGTCAAAAATCGATCATCATTTCTTTACCCGACAACTCTTTCATCATTTCCAGGAAAAGAGGGGCAGCTGTTGATACCCAATATATATATATATATATATATACACACGCACACACACACACACATACTTTCAAAGATAGTATATTTGCATTATCATTTAGTCTATAAACCTATACAAGCATTTTTCATAATTTTTCATTATTTTTAAAATCTTTAAATTAATTTCTTGCTGTATTTTATTGTATAAATATCCACTAAATATCCTTAAAATTATTTTTTATGATGATTTAATCATCCAAACTTAATATTTACACCAACATGTATGTTTTTAAATATTTTACTTCATTTTTGTTTCATAATCACATTTGCATTTTTAGGCTAATTGCACATTTTTGCAATAATAGCCTATATTCATATATAATTATATTATTTATGCCAAAATAACTTTATATATTTTTATAAATGTTAAGTTATTATTTTTAATCTTTTTAGTGCACAAATGATATTTTGTTATTTATTAATTACATTTATAAATTATTTTTTTGATAGGTATTGGGTATTTAAAAACTGGCCCCAATTTCTAAAAAATTTAGGACAAAATAATGTCCCAAAACCCCCCAATACCCTAGCCCAATAACCCATCCCAAACCAATAACCTCCTAATCCTAAACCCGGTCGCAACCCGCCTAGGTTAACTCGACCCAACCCTCTTAAAATCCTGAGATCAACGGCCCACATTTAATTCATCCTTTTAATTATCCCCTCACCCCCAAACCCTAATCACTCCCCTCCAATCNCACTCAAGATCAACGATCCCTGTTTAATCCCTCCTTTTAATTATCCCCTCACCCCCAAACCCTAATCACTCCCCTCAAATCCGCCGCCCTAATATTCTCTCAATCCCCTCCCTCTCTAAAGAACCCTAAAGCCGCCCCCCCCAAATTCTTCTCCTAATCCCACCAAACATGGGATTTGATTGATATTACTTACCATAGTCGAACCCTCTTTGGTACTGGCTATTCTCTTATAGTGCTTTCCTAAACATGGCAAGCGGATCTCTCCGAAATCGAACCAAAAATGGTTCTAATCCCTGATTTTTGAGTGTTATTCTGTCAATATTCATCATATTCTACTGTGAGTCCGATTATTTGTTTATATTCTTTTGATATTTGCTTTCACTAAAACTAGGATTTACATATCTCTTAAATTGATTTTTTACTAATTTGCATGTTTATTTACCTATTATTTTACTTAAATTACTCTGTTACTGTTTGATTTTTACCATTATATAAACCCCTCTCCCATTCTCTTTTAGACAAGACTGGAATCACAAAAGCTTCCACTGAAATTTTTTACTTTGTTTTCATTTATTATCATTTTCTGTTTTTAGCTCTTGGCCGGCTAAAAGCCAAGGCCACCGGGTTTACTACTTTTCCGATCTTTTTTGGGTGTGAGCACTGCCGTGGGTTCCTTAAAACCCTTGGGAACTTGACTCATCTGGAATTCTGGGTCATATTGTTGTTCTTTTCTTGTTTGTTGAGCAATAACTGGTTAGTTCTTCATCTTCGCAATGTTTATTTCCATTATGCTCTAATTAGCATATCTATGTTCTATGAAATCGCATGACCAAATATATTTTCTTGACTCTCTTCATGTGTGATTTTGCCTATAAACTGTTAGCCCCCTAAAAATGTATTTGTATTTAACTTAGGTAATTTGGACAGTTTGAAGCATGTTTAGCTTAATGTTATTGGCAATTTGGACAGTTTGAAGCATGTTTAGCTTAATGTTATTGGCAATTTGAGCACTTGCATTGGTTGTGTGGCCTGATCCTATTTTCTGCCCTATTCTGAACTTCTATAGTAACTAATTTATGTTATTAGTATGCCCTAACTAGTTAAGATCTTCACTCTAAGTTGTAATTTGCTCATATGACTATGTTTTTCACATAGTATGTTCTTTCCTAGCCAATTCGGTATCCCTAACAACTGGTTATATTTTAGATTAGTCTTTCCTAACTTGTTTTCCCTATAATATGTGATTATATATGCCTTGTTGGTATAGGTTGTACTGGTTAATCCTTGTGTTTAGCATAACTTGATCCTTTAGGTTTTGAACTTGTTGCATCGGTAATAAGTGTTTTTCTTACTTGTCCTAATGCTCATTTGCCCATGTACTCTATCATCTCAGAAGTCTAAGAATCCTTTCCTCTTATACCCTGCCCATTGTGTTATGTGAAAACTGGCAGCATTAACTTTTTTCTTAAGGTCATACACCCTCTATGTTGATATGTTCATTATGTGATTACTTTGTAATGTCTGTGCACTTTTCCAATACCTTATTACTTTACCACTATTTTCATTTGTTGTTTTCCTTATCATGAGTCTCTAATTCTTGGTTGGTTGAAAGACAAGGCCCCCTAAAACTTCTCTATTAACCTCCCTAGTGTGAGCACTGCATTGGTCCATTTTGAAACCCTTGTGAACTCTGACACACTGGGGCCTAAGGTTCTTTGGCCACTTTGTCCTGATTACTCAATCCTGCCCTTCTTTCTACCTACTGAATGTGCAAAGTGATAGTTTTTTCCTGGATCATATGATCAAACTATGGAGACTGGGTTTTGTTCGAGTGCTCTTGAGGTTTTTGGGCTGTGGTGAAACCTGTATGGATACGAAATTTAAGGCCTGGATGGGTTAGGTACACTTTGGGCTTATCTTAGCCCCACTACAGTTATTAGTACCATTTTGTAATTTATTTCATCATCGGGCCTGTAATAATTCTGTAATGACTATTGGGGTACTAGCAAAATTGGAAAAATAGGTCTATTCTAATGTTTGCATGAAAAGGGTAGAAATCCTGCCTATATGATCTGAATGTTTAATTTGTTCAACATGCTTTGTTTCTATGTGTTTTGTTAGATAACATGCTTATAGGACATAAATACTTAATCTGCTCACATGTTCATTTCCCTCACATTGTTAACTGCCTACTATACTGCAATACAATAATTATTCATCCAAATTGTTTCATGTTAGATATCATGCCTATATGATTACATTGAGTCATAAATACCTCCTCTTTACAATATTCACGTAGATATCATTCCTATAGGAATAGAATCAAATTAGCTACTATTACTGTTATTCCCAATAAAATGCTCGCCAAGAAAGCATGCCTATAGGAATGAAAGGATGAAAACCTAGTTTCAATTGCCAATTCTAAGAAATCCTATCTATAGGACTCTATTTCCCGCCTAGAAAGTATGTTGATAATATCAAACGATGCGAATTTTGAACTATCAAATTGTTTCACTGCCTTATTTAGCCAACAAATTAGAAAGCATGTCTATAGGGTCTTTAATACTCGCAATCTGCAAATTCATTGTTCTAAGCAAGCAACATTTCATGTATGTTTAAAATTAAGAATCACATAGAAGTCATTCCTATAGGATCTATGGACTCTATTTCGTATTAATTATGGAATTTGTCACCTACTTAATAGGTAAAAACCTGATTACATGCATTTTTTGCCTATATGTGGAGGCCAACTTGAGCCATTTACTGCCCTTATGTGTAGTCCTACATGTTTTTTGAATGTCGCTTAGATTTATCCTTTTGAGCATCCTAAGTTAAGTCTAAAACCACCCAAAATAGATGTCCGAATGCCTCATGGACCATAGGCATAGGACGGGTAATGCACACATAAGGCACGATTTAGAATCAATTAGTTGTAACGACCCAGTCGGTTGTTACGTAGAACCTGTATTATAATTGATGTTATGTACTTGTTATAGATTGTTTATATTGTTATTGATGTGTTGGTAGGCTTGAAATCAGAATAGTTGTAGTGAGTGTTTAGCCATTCAGCCTTTAAAAATAGCCTTAAAATGGTAAAAGTCAACTAAGAGTTGACTTATTGGTAAACGACCTTGGAATGCTGATTTTATGGTTAGGTGATTTGGGACTTAGGAGTGTGTTCGGAATACTTTTGTAATGTTTGGTGTAGAATTAGGCTTGAATTGGCGAAAGTTAGTTTTTGGCGATTTCCAGTCGGGAATGAAAAATAGGCTATCGAGGTCGGAATGGAATTCCGACAGTTGGAACAGGTTCGTAATGTCATTTTGGATGTGTCTGCAAATATTCAGGTCAATCGGAGTTGTTTTGGGTAGTTTCGGCATCGTTGGTGGAATTTAGAAATTTTAATGTTCATAGGTTTGAATTCGATGAATTTTTGGATTTTTGATGTTTTGAAGGCTTGACTAAGTTTGAATGATCATTTAGGACATATTGGTATGTTTGGTTGAGGTCTCGAGGGTCTCGGGTGGTCAACGGACCAACGTTTGGCTTAAAGACTTGGCAGATTTTCTGGGTTTTTTTTCATCTGGTTTTCTCTTCCATGATCGCATAAGTAGTCCTGCGATCGCGTATGCTTAGAAAGGTGGGGGTTGAATTTGTTCTTCATGATCGCAGTAGATGGGTCGCGATCACGTGGGCTGAGAAGGTTATTCAGTGCGATCGCGTGAGGGAGTCCGCGATCGCGTAGCGTTTCTGAGGCACGTGTGGTAGGAAGCTGTTGTGCATCCCGATCGCGTGAAGGGGATTGTGATAACGTGAGTTTGGACCAAGCTGAATCGCGATCGCGGGGGAGATGTTGCGATCGCGTAGAGTTAAAATATGGGGCAATTGAGTTACTCTCCGCGATCGCGACAAGATGTCTGCGATCGTGTAGAAAGAAGTCGTTGCGAAGAAACATTAAGTTAAAAAATGAGGGTTTTTAGCATGGCTCTCCGGTATTCTCTATATGATCAGATTAGAGCATGCCAGTATAATGGCCGTCATTTGTTGGTTCTTCAGGACAAGGTCCGTCGAGGTGATTTCAGGGATGTGACTATTGATGATGATGGGGTTATGAGGATGCAAGGTCGTATATGTGTGCCCGACGTAGATGGTCTTCGAGAGTCGATATTGGCAGAGGCTCATAGCTCGCGTATTCCATCCATCCGGGTGTCGCGAAGGTGTACCAGGACCTAAAACAATAGTATTGGTGGAGGCGGATGAAGAGAGATATTGTGGAGTATGTAGCACGGTGCCTCAACTGCGAGCAGGTCAAGTATGAGCACCAGAGGCCAGGTGGGTTGCTTCAGAAGTTAGTCATTCCGGAGTGGAAGTGGGAGCGGATCACCAACTTTGTAGTTGGGCTTCCACGGACTTCGAAGGGATTTGATGCTATTTGAGTTGTTATGGATCGACTGACCAAGTCCGCACACTTCATTCCTGTCAGTACTACTTATACTTCGGAGAGGTTAGCTGGTATCTACATCAGGGAGATTGTCCGGTTGCATGGAGTCCCAGTTTCTATTATTTCCGACAGAGGTACTCAGTTCATATCTTAGTTTTGGAGGGCCATGCAGAGAGGTATGGGTACTCTGGTAGAGTTGAGCACATCGTTCCATCCTCAGACCGACGGGCAGTCAGAGAGGACTATTCAGATCTTGGAGGACATGTTGCGTGCCTGTGTACTTTATTTTGGTGGCTCGTGGGATCAATTCCTGCCACTAATGGAGTTTGCATATAATGACAACTACCAGTCTAGTATTCAGATGGCGCCGTATGAGGCTTTATATGGTAGGAGGTGTAGATCTCCGTTTGGTAGGTTTGAGCCCGGTGAGGCTAGGTTGTTAGGCCCAGATTTGGTTTAGGATGCATTGGAGAGGGTGAAGTTTATTCAGGAGCGACTTTTCACGGCTCAGTCCATACAGAAGAGCTATGCAAACCGGAAGGTTCGGGATGTGTCTTTCATCGAGGGTGATAAGGTACTGCTGAAGGTGTCACCCATGAAGGGTGTTATGAGGTTCGGGAAGAGGGGAAAGATTAGTCCCCGATTCATTGGTCCATTTGAGGTGCTTCAGAAGGTTGGAGAGGTTGCTTATAGACTTGCTTTCCCACCAAACTTGTCGAGTGTTCATCCAGTATTCCATGTGTCGATGCTCTGGAAGTATATTGGTGACCTGTCTCATGTCTTAGACTTCAGTACAGTTCAGCTCAAGGATGATATGTCATATGAGGTTGAACCAATTGCTATTTTGGCTCGCGAGGTCAGAAAGTTGAAGTCAAAAGAGACAACTTCAATGAAGGTGCAGTGGAGAGGCCAGCCAGTGGAGGAGGCTACTTGGGAGACCGAGCAGGAGATGCGGAGCAGATATCCTCACTTGTTTGAGACTCCAGGTATATTTCTAGACCCGTTCGAGGACGAACGTTTGTTTAAAAGGGGGAGAATGTAACGACCAGGCCGATCGTTACGTAGAACCTGCATTATAATTACTGTTATGTACTTGTTATAGATTGGTTATATTCTTATTGATGTGTTAGAGTTGGTAGGCTTGAAATAAGAATGGTTGCAGTGAGAGTTTAGTCATTCAGCCTTAAAAAATAGCCTTAAAATGGGAAAAATCAACTAACAGTTGACTTATTGGTAAACAACCTCGGAATGCTGATTTTATGGTTCGAATAGCTTCTTTAGGTTATTTGGGACTTAGGAGTGTGTTCGGAATCTTTTTGTGATGTCTGGTTTAGAATTAGGCTTGAATTGGCGAAAGTTAGTTTTTGGTGATTTCCGGTCGGCAGTGGAAAATAGGCTATCGAGGTCGGAATGGAATTTTTACAGTTGGAACAGGTTCATAATATCATTTTGGATGTGTTTGCAAATTTTCAGGTCAGTCGGAATTGTTTTGGGTTGTTTCGGCATCGTTGGTGGAATTTAGAAATTTCAATGTTCATAGGTTTGAATTCGATGAATTTTTGGAGTTTTGATGTTGTTTTTGATGTTTCGAAGGCTCGACTAAGTTTGAATGATCATTTAGGACGTATTGGTATGTTTGGTTGAGGTCCCGAGGGCCTCGGGTGTGTTTCGGGTGGTCAACGGACCAACGTTTGGCTTAAAGACTTGGCAGATTTTCTGTTTTTTTTTAATCTGGTTTTTTCTTCTGCGATCGCATAAGTATTCCTGCGATAGTGTAGGCTTAGCAAGGTGGGGGTCGAAGTTGTTCTTCGCGATCGCAGTAGATGGGTCGCGATCGCGTGGGCTGAGAAAGTTGTTCAGTGCGATCGCGTCAGGGAGTCCTCGATCGCGTAGAGTTTCTGAGGCGCGTGTGGTAGGAGGCTGTTGTGCATCGCGATCGCGTGAAGGTGATTGCGATCGCGTGAGTTTGGACCAAGTTGAATCGCGATCGCGGGGGAGATGTTGCGATCGCGTTGAGTTAAAATCTAGGGTTGTTGAGTTACTCTCCGCGATCGCGACAGGATGTCTGCGATCGCGTAGAAGGAAATCGCTGGGCAGAAACTTTAAGTTCAAAAACGAGGGTTTTTAGCCATTTTCAAAACTCCATTAGAGAGCTCGGGAGAAGGGATATTTTGGAGATATTTTCAGTGGGAGTCTCGTGGTATGTATTCCTTGATCGTTTTTTGTCTAATTTCACGAATTAGTATTGATTATTTCCATGTAATTTGTGGAATCAAAGTAGAAATTGAGAAAAATGGGAAGAAAAGTTGGTAGAATCTTTTGACGATTTGAAGGGGTAATTGTGGTTGGATTTTAGTAAATTTGATATGGGTAGACTCGGGTGAAGATAAGGATTTCAGTTTTCTAAAAAATTTCAAATTCCGAGATGTGGGCCCGGAGGTTGGGTTTGGCCAATTTCGGGATTTTTGATTATTCTTGATAATATTTATTGGGATTCACCTCTTAGCATATAATAATGATGTATACTTGATTTTTGGTAAATTTGGAGCGTTCAGAGTTTGAATTTCGAGGCAAGGGCACTGCGGAGTAGTGTTTTAGCCGGTTTTGAGGTAAGTAATGTCTTCAACCTTGGAACTGAGGGTTCGAAACCCCAAATTATCTGATAATTGATGTTAATTAAGGTGACACACTTGCCAAGTGATGGGTGTTCACCAAATGCTTGTAGCCTGGCTCATCCCATGGCATTGTCTAATGATTAATTCACACTGATACTTGTACTGCGAAGGCGGAGATTTCCTTGAACATATTAGAAATCATGATAAATGTAATTGCTAAGGCTTCATGCCAATGTGTTTAGACTGAAACGGTCAATTGTTGTTGTCTCTATCTGTAGTTATTTACTATCATGCACTCAGTCCTGTTGTAGCATACATCTTAATGCCTCAGTCTCAGCATTTGTCAGTTATACTGCATTATCATTGTTTGGGATGAATTATACATATTTGAGAGCATTGTGAGTGAGACTTGAAAGTATTGAATGAGTGATGTCTAGAGCCGGATTTTTGAGACAGTCATTAGATCGGACTGCACATCGCAGTGATCCTTGAATCATACATTCGTTGGTTTGATATAGCGCTTGGGCTTATAGGAGCCCCTCTGGAGTCTTTACACCCCCTGTGAGCGCACAAATATTGAGGGATGGATCTTCCCTGGACATGGATCTTGTCCAAGTGATATGTTCCAGAGATGGATATTCTCCGTGGTGTCTTGTTCCGGAGATGGATCTTCTCCGTGGGGCTGGATTGGCCTTTTTCTTCAGTACTGAGTGACTATGTCACTGTGTTTATCCATATTCTGGGATGGAGTTTCCCTGGGCCCGATGGCCAATTCGAGTACTGAGTGGACTTCCTTATGAGAGTTTGACTACTGTATACATAGCATTTCTTATTTACACGAACTTATGCAAGTTTATAGACATAACTCGATGCATTTTGCTTACTTTCTACTCTATTACTGTCATGTTCAAACTATATGCTGTTGTTCGAATTATCGGAGGTTTAGTCTGTCACTACCTCTCAGCCCATAGGTTGTTTTCGTTACTTATTGAGTTGATGTACTCACATTATACCCTGCACCTTGTGTGCAGATCCAGGTACATTGAGATCCAGCTCTGGTCAATGAGTCGCAGCAGTTTCATCGGAGTTGACGAGGTAGCAGCTGGTGACCGTGATCTCGTCATCTCTTTCTATTCTACCTGTCGTATTGATTTTCAGAATATGTTGGTCATTTCTTTTGGGTTTTGTTTATGTATTAGTAGCTCATGACTGCGTGACACCGGGTCCGACGCTGTAGTATTTAAATTTTTTTTTCCTTCCTTAAATTGTTTCCAAATTATGAATTTCCACTATTAATGATTTGGATTTATTAAAAATGAGCATTTTCTCCGATAACTGAACCTAGAACCGTTATAGTTAGGTGGCTGGCCTGGTTCCACAACATGCGCCATCACGACCCCGAAATTGGGTCGTGACAAGTTGGTATCAGAGCTCTAGGTTGAATAGGTCTCACTAGTCATGAGCATGTTTAGTAGAGTCTTGCGGATCGGTACGGAGACGTCTGTGCTTATCTTCGAGAGGCTACAGAACCCTTAGGAAATTTCCACATCTTTGAATTCTCTCGTGCGACTCTGTTGAATCTTGGAACTAAACTTTTGTTTTTTCATTCTCTCACATATGGTAAGGACTCGTGCTACCGATAGAGGTGATCAGACACCAGCAAGACTAGTCAAAGGCCGGGGCTGCCATGGCTGTGGTCATGTCAGAGGGAGGGGTGCAGCCCGCACAGCAGTTGGGGCAGCACCTGTGGACCCTTCCGTTGCTCAGGATCAGGTCCCCGCAGCTGAGATTCCAGCGGGGCAGGCTCAGGCACCAGCAGTGCCCATAGTGATTCCGGGTCTTTAGGAGACCCTAGCTCAGATTTTGACAGTGTGCACCAGCTTGGCACAGGCCATTGCGATGTCCACTACTGCTACTACTTCTCAAGCCGGGGGAGGCATACAGACTCCAGCTGCCCGGACACCTGAGCAGGTCACCTAGGGACTTCAGACACCTGGGGCAGTTCCAGTGCAGCCTATTGCTCCAGTAGAGGATTATGTGGTCCCAGCTTTAGCTGATGATGAGTAGCGTAGGTTTGAGAGGTTCAGTAGACTCTAGCCTCTGACTTTTAGTGGTACAGAGGGCGAGGATGCCCAGTCCTTCTTGGACGAGTGTCAGAGGATACTACGCACAACAGGGATACTAGAGGCTAGAGGAGTCCCATTTACTACTTTCCAGTTCTCAGGAGCTGCTGCTTGGTGGGAAGCCTATGAGAGGCGTAGACCCGCTGATGCAGCGCCCCTTACATGGCACAAGTTCTCCATTCTCTTTTTGGAGAAGTATATACCACAGTCTCGCAGAGAGGAGCTGTGTAGAGAGTTCGAGCAGTTGCGTCAAGGAGACATGACCGTGACGTAGTATGAGATGAGGTTCTATGAGTTAGCACGTCATTCCATCTAGATAGTTCCCACAGACAGAGAGAGGATCCGGAGGTTTGTTGATGGTCTTACTTATCAGTTACGGATCTTTCTGAACAGGGAGGGGGTATCTGGGGCTTCTTTTGAGGAGGTAGTTGACATAGCCAGGAAGATTGAGTCAGTGCACCGCCAGAAGCGTGTTGAGACGAAGGCCAAGAGGCCTCAATGATCTGGCAGTTATGGTGGTGTTCACTCTGGAGGTCAGACTCAGTATAGCAGAGGTCGTCCGTTCAGACCTCCTCAGTCAGCTCGTGTAGTGTACAATGGTATTTCATCTGGACACGGCCCTCGTAGTTCTCATCCAGGCCGTTCATCATTCAGTGCACTTCCAGCCCAAAGCTCATCCATGCCACAGTCAGTTCAGGGTTCTTCAGCACATGGCTCTTCTAGCAGCTACTCTGGTTCCAGGGGTTCCCTTCAGCCTCCAGCTTTAGCACCAGTTTCTACACCACCCGCCCAGGCAGCCAGGGGTAGGGGTCAGTCAGTCCGAGTCCGCCCTAGAGGGGGAGGTCGATCAGGTGGAGGACAGGTCTGTTTTTATGCACTTCCGACCAGGCCAGATGCCATAGCTTCAGTTGCAGTAATTATAGGTATTATTTCCGTCTGTCACCGAGACGCTTCGGTATTGTTTGATCCCTGTTCTACGTATTCATATGTTTTATCATATTTTGCACATTTCTTGGATATGCCCCGTGAGTCTTTGAATTCAGCTGTTCATGTGTCGACTCCGGTGGGGGATACTGTTGTGGTTGACCGGGTGTACTGATCTTGTGTTATATCTATTGGGGGTTTGGAGATCCGGGCAGACTTATTATTGCTTAGTATGGTTGACTTCGATGTGATATTGGGCATGGATTGGCTATCTCCGTGCCATGCTGCTCTTGAATGTCACGCCAAGACCGTGACCTTAGCCATGCCCGGATTGCCGATAATTGAGTGGAGAGGTTCGGTGGAGTATGCGCCTAGTAGGGTGATTTCCTATCTAAAGGCTCAGCGTATGATTGGGAAGGGATGTGAGTCTTATTTGGCCTTTGTGAGGGATGTTAGTAGTGAGGCTCCTTCTATTGATTTTGTTCCTTTGGTCCGTGAGTTTCCAGATGTATTCCCTGCAGACCTGCCAGGCATGCCACCTGACAGGGACATTGATTGTGGTATTGACTTGTTTCCAGATACCCAACTTATCTCTATTTTGCCATACCGTATAGCCCCAGCAGAGTTGAAGGAATTGAAAGAGAAGCTTTAGGAACTCCTTGATAAGGGGTTCATTCGGCCTAGTGTATCACCCTGGGGTGCACCAGTGTTGTTCGTAAAGAAGAAGGATGGTTCTATGCGCATGTGGATTGACTACAGGCAGCTGAATAAGGTTACGGTGAAGAACCGGTATCCTTTGCCTCGCATTGATGACTTATTTGATCAACTTCAGGGAGCTAAGGTGTTCTCCAAGATTGACTTGAGATCGGGGTATCACCAATTGAAGATTCGGGATTCTGATATTCTGAAGACTGCTTTCAGGACCAGATACGGTCACTATGAGTTTTTGGTTATGTCTTTCGGGCTGATCAATGCCCCAGCCACGTTCATGCACTTGATGAACATCGTGTTTCAACCTTACCTTGATTCATTCATTATTGTGTTCATTGACGACATCCTGGTGTATTCTCGTAGCCAGGAGGAGCACGCTCAGCATTTGCGGGTTGTATTGCAGAGGTTGAGAGAGGAGAAGATTTACGCAAAGTGCTCCAAGTGTGAGTTCTGGCTCAGTTTGGTAGCTTTCTTGGGTCACGTGGTGTCTAGTGAGGGTATTCAGGTGGACCCGAAGAAGATTGAGGCGGTGCAGAGTTGGCCCAGACCGTCCTCAGCTACAAATATTAGGAGTTTCCTTGGGTTAGCGGGCTATTACCGTCGCTTTGTGGAGGGATTCTCTTCTATTGCTTCACCACTGACCAAATTGACCCAGAAGTGTGCTCCATTCAGATGGTCCGATGAGTGCGAGGAGAGCTTTCAGAAGCTCAAGTCAGCATTGACCACAGCTCCGGTATTAGTTTTGCCTACCGGTTCGGGTTCTTACACAGTTTATTGTGATGCTTCTAGAGTTGGCTTGGGAGTGGTTTTGATGCAGGACGGTAGGGTGATTGCCTACGCGTCCAGACAGTTGAAGGTGCACGAGAAGAACTATCCAGTGCACGATCTTGAGCCAGCTGCCATTATTCATGCTTTGAAGATTTGGCGTCATTATTTATATGGGGTTCAGTGTGACATTTTTACTGACCATCGCAGTTTGCAGTATCTGCTGAGGCAGAAGGATTTGAATTTGCGTCATAGAAGATGGTTGGAGCTTCTTAAGTATTATGACCTCACTATTATATATCATCCGGGGAAGGCTAATGTGGTGGCCGACGCCCTGAGTCGCCGAAGAGGGAGTTTGGGGAGTTTGGCATATCTTTCAGCAGTAAAGTGACCCTTAGCACGTGTTGTTCAGGCCTTAGCGGGGCAGCTTGTGAGATTGGATTTGTTAGAGCCTCCGTAGGTGTTAGCTAGAATGGCTCCCCGGTCTTCTCTATATGATCAGATTAGAGTACGCCAGTATGATGACCATCATTTGTTGGTTCTTCAGGACAAGGTCCGTCGAGGTGATGTCAGGGATGTGACTATTGATGATGACGGGGTTATGAGGATGCCAGGCCGTATTTGTGTGCCCGACGTAGATGGTCTTCAAGAGTCGATATTTGTAGAGGCCCATAGCTCGCAGTATTTCATCCATCTGGGTGCTGTGAAGATGTACCAGGACCTGAAACAGCAGTATTGGTGGAGGCGAATGAAGAGAGATATTGTGGAGTATGTAGCACGGTGCCTCAACTGCCAGCAGGTCAAGTATGAGCACCAGAGGCCAGATGGGATGCTTCAGAAGTTAGTCATTCCGGAGTGGAAGTGAGAGCGGATCACCATGGACTTTGTAGTTGGGCTTCCACGGACTTCGAAGGGATTTGATGCTATTTGAGTTGTTATGGATCGACTGACCAAGTTCGCGCATTTCATTCCTATCAGTACTACTTATACTTCAGAGAGGTTAGTTGGTATCTACATCAGGGAGATTGTCCGGTTGCATGGAGTCCCAGTTTCTATTATTTTTGACAGAGGTACTCAGTTCACATCTCAGTTTTGGAGGGCCATGCCGAGAGGTATGGGTACTCAGGTAGAGTTGAGCACAGCGTTCCATCCTCAAATCGACGGGCAGTCAGAGTGGACTATTCAGATCTTGGAGGACATGTTGCGTGCTTGTGTGATTGATTTTGGTGGCTCGTGGGATCAGTTCCTTCCACTAGCGGAGTTTTCATATAATAACAACTAACAGTCTAGTATTCAGATGGCGCCGTATGAGGCCTTATATGGTAGGAGGTGTAGATCTCCGGTTGGTTGGTTTGAGCCCGGTGAGGCTAGGTTTTTAGGCCCAGATTTGGTTCAGGATGCATTGGAGAGGGTGAAGTTGATTCAGGAGCGACTTTGCACGGCTCAGTCCATACAAAAGAGCTATGCAGACCGGAAGGTTCGCGACGTGTCTTTCACGGAGGGTGATAAGGTACTGCTGAAGGTGTCACCCATGAAGGGTGTTACAAGGTTCGGGCAGAGGGGAAAGCTTAGTCCCCGATTCATTGGTCCATTTGAGGTGCTTCAGAAGGTTGGAGAGGTGGCTTATAGACTTGCTTTGCCACCCAACTTGTCGAGTGTTCATCCAGTATTCAATGTGTCGATGCTCCGGAAGTATATTGGTGACCCGTCTCATGTCTTAGACTTCAGTATAGTTCATCTCGAGAATGATATGTCATATGAGGTTGAACAAGTTGCTATTTTGGCTCGCGAGGTCAGAAAGTTGAGGTCAAAAGAGATAACTTCAGTGAAGGTGCAGTGGAGAGGTCAACCAGTGGAGGAGGCTACTTGGGAGACCGAGCGGGAGATGCAGAGCAGATATCCTTACTTGTTTGAGACTCCATGTATGTTTCTAGACCCGTTCGAGGACGAATGTTTGTTTAAGAAGGGGAGAATGTAACGACCTGGTCGGTCGTTACGTAGAACCTGCATTATAATTGTTGTTATGCACTTGTTATAGATTTGTTATATTGATATTGATGTGTTAGAGTTGGAAGGCTTGAAATCAGAATGGTTGTAGTGAGAGTTTTGTCATTCAGCCTTTAAAAATAACCTTAAAATGGGAAAAGTCAACTAAGAGTTGACTTATTGGTAAACAACCTCGAAATGCTGATTTTATAGTTCGAATAGCTTCTTTAGGTGATTTGGGACTTAGGAGTGTGTTCGGAATATTTTTGTGACGTCTGGTGTAGAATTAGGCTTGAATTGGCGAAAGTTAGTTTTTGGTGATTTCCGGTCGGCAGTGGAAAATAGGCTATCGATTTCGGAATGGAATTCCGACGGTTGGAACAGGTTCGTAATATCATTTTGGATGTGTTTGCAAATTTTCAGGTCAATCGGAGTTGTTTTGGGTAGTTTCGGCATCGTTGGTGGAATTTAGAAAATGTTCATAGGTTTGAATTCGATGAATTTTTGGAGTTTTGATGTTTCTTATGTTTCGTAGGCTCGACTAAGTTTGAATGATCATTTAGGACGTATTGGTATGTTTGGTTTAGGTACCGAGGGCCTCGGGTGTGTTCGGGTGGTCAACGGACCAACGTTTGGCTTAAAGACTTCGACGATTTTTTTGGTTTTTTTCATCTGGTTTTCTCTTCCGCGATCGCATAAGTAGTCATGCGATCCCGTAGTCTTAGCAAGGTGGGGGTCAAAGTTGTTCTTCGCGATCGCAGTAGATTTGTCGCGATCGTGTGGGCTGAGAAGGTTGCTCAGTGCGATCGCGTGAGGGAGTCCTCGATCGCGTAGAGTTTCTGAGGCGCGTGTGGTAGGAGGCTGATGTGCATCGCGATCGCGTGAAGGGGATTGCGATCACGTGAGTTTGGACCAAGATGAATCGCGATCGCAGGGGAGATGTTGCGATCGTGTAGAGTTAAAATCTGGGTTTGTTGAGTTACTCTCCGCGATCGCAACAGGATGTCTGCGATCGCGTAGAAGGAAATCGATGGGCAGAAACTTTAAGTTCAAAAACGAGGGTTTTTAGCCATTTTTCAAAACTCCATTATAGAGCTCGGGAGAAGGGATATTTGGAGATATTTTCAGTGGGAGACTCGTGGTAAGTATTCATTGATCATTTTTTGTCTAAATTCACGAATTAGTATTGATTATTTCCATGTAATTTGTGGAATCAAAGTAGAAATTGAGAAAAATGGGAAGAAAAGTTGGGAGACTCTTTTGACGATTTGAAAGGGGTAATTGTGGTTGGATTTTGATAAATTTGATATGGGTAGAGTCGGGTGAAGATAAGGATTTCAGCTTTGTAGATTTTTCCGTATTCTGAGACGTGGGCCCCGGGGGTCGGGTTTTGCCAATATCGGGATTTTTTAGTATTCTTGATATATTTTGATTGAGATTCATCTCTTAGCATATAATAATGATGTACACTTGATTGTTGGTAGATTTGGAGAGCTCGAAGGTCAAATTTTGAGGCAAGGGCACTGCGGAGTAGCGTTTTAGCCGGTTTTGAGGTAAGTAACGTCTTCAACTTGGGAACTGAGGGCTCGAAACCCCAAATTATCTGATAATTGATGTTAATTAAGGTGACGCACTTGCCAAGTGACGAGCATGCGGGCGTTCACCAAATGTTTGTAGCCTGGCTTATCCCATTGCATTGTCTAATGGTTGATTCACACTGATACTTGTACTGCGAATGCAGAGATTTCCTTGAACATATTAGAAATCATGATGAGTGTAATTTCTAAAGCTTCATGCCAATGTGTTAAGACTGAAACAGTCAGTTGTTGTTGTCTCTATCTGTAGTTATTTACTATCATGCACTCAGTCATGTTGTAGCATACATCTTAATGCCCCAGTCTCGGCATTTGTCAGTTATACTGAATTATCATTGTTTGGGCTGAATTATACATATTTGAGAGCATTGTGAGTGGGACTTGAAAGTATTGACTGAATCAGGCCTAGAGCCGGATTTTTGAGACAGTCATGAGATCGGACTACACATCACACCGATCCTTGAATCATACCTTCGTTGGTTTGATATAGCGCTTAGGCTTATAGGAGCCCCTCCGGAGTCTTTACATCCCCAGTGAGCGCACAGATATTGAGGGATGGATCTTTCCTAGACATGGATCTTGTCCGATTGATATGTTCCGGAGATGGATCTTCTCAATGGTGTCTTGTTCCGGAGATGGATCTTCTCCGTGGGGCTGGATTGGCCTTTTTCCTCAGTACTGAGTGACTATGTCACTGTGTTTATCCATATTCTGGGATGGAGTTTCCCTCGGCCCGATGGCCAATTCGAGTACTGAGTGGACTTCCTTATGAGAGTTTGAACACTGTAGACATAGCATATCTGATTTACACGAGCTTATGCAAGTTTACAGACTTAACTCGGGGCATTTCGCTTACTTTCTACTCTATTACTGTCATGTTCAAACTATATGTAGTTGTTCGAATTATCGGAGGTTTAGTCTGTCACTACCTCTCAGCCCATAGGTTGTTTTCGTTACTTATTGGGTTGGTGTACTCACGTTATACCCTACACCTTGTCTGCAGATCCAGGTACATTGAGATCCAACTCTGGTCAGTGAGTCGCAACAGCTTCATCGGAGTTGACGAGGTAGCAGCTGGCGACCGTGATCTCGTCATCTCTTTCTTTTCTACATGTCGTATTGATTTTCAGACTATGTTGGTCATTTCTTTTGGGTTTTGTTTATGTATTAGTATCTCATGACTGCGTGACACCGGGTCCGAGGCTGTAGTAATTAAATTTTGTTTTCCTTCCTTAAATTGTTTCCAAATTATGAATTTCCACTATTAATGATTTGGATTTATTAAAAATGATCATTTTCTCCGATAATTGAACCTAGATCCGTTATAGTTAGGTGGCTGGCCTGGTTCCACAACAGGCGCCATCACGACCCAGAAATTGGGTCGTGACATTAGTGCGCTCTAGGTAACAAACTTAAAGATAATAATCAGGTAGCAGGAAATGATAGTCTGTGTCCGCTGAATAATACGAGTAACACCCCATCTCGAGGGAGTTACAAAGTATTATTTATGTTGCATGAGGTGATCCTTTAGGCTAAAAAACTTAGGACCCCCATCTTGTCGTTAAATCAATTATTTGTGTTTATTCAAGAACGTTTTGGTAATAGCTGCCCAAATTTCTTGTTTTTCTCTCTGTGTATCTGACTAATTCATATAATTCGAGTTCGGCGGGGACCCACAGTTGTGGATCTTGAAGAGTGCCTAACACCTTCTTTTCGAGGTAATTAGAGCCCTTACCCGATCTTTGGCGACGCCAACTGGTTAAGCCAGAGTTATTTGAAAATAGGTTCCCTAATGCACCTCAACCCCGTTAGGTGGTGACTCTCTCTTTTAACACCTCCTTAAAAGAGTTTTCATGTGTCGAAACCCGATTTCGCTAGAAAAAGGGGCGCGGCAAGGTTGTGAGATAGCTTGATTATTTACACATGTGTTTTGATCCCGAGTATCTTGTGGTGTTATATGAGCAAGATGACTCTCAATATGCAGGTCAGTTATTCCACCTTAGTCGTGCTAGGTTTTTGGTACCGTATGGAACCATCCGTCTCGCCAGGGTTGTATTATGCACTTGGCATGCTTGTTGTCGATATTCGGGCATTAGTAAGTATAAGCTCTACGGATGATGGGTGTTTCGATATTGATTATTATGTGTGGATCGGGTGGCATGCCACCACGGTTATATTATTTGGATGGGGTTGCACACCGCTACAAGTATGTTGTGTGGATGGGGCTACGCAGCGTAATTATATCATGTTTGGATCGGGTTGCACGCCGCAATAGTGTCATATCTGGATTGGGTTGCATGCCGAAAAAGTGGATGTCAAGTACGATTCCTTATACTTATTTTGTGTGCCTTTTTTCTCATCTTTGAGATAGATCCATAACATCGGTTTGGCTGTTTTATTCATTATGTGGGCTGGATGGTTCTTTTCCAAAATTCGTTTTTCCCTATGGGTCACATTCGAGTTGTAGCTTGTTGGCTCTTTGATGGTGTTTTATGACATTTTAGACGATGTTTGAAGTGGCTTATAGCCCGAGCAACTTGTACTGGGAGAGACGAGGCTAATGGACCTAAGATCGGTGTGATCGAATTTATGTAGGGCATATCAAAGAGAAAATATCGTTATTCATTTCAGAATGAGGTAATGGTTCTTGTAAGGTGGAGGGACTTCATGATTTATTCATTTGGCAGCTGGTTATGAGTTTCTACACACTTCATTCATCGTGGCAGTATTGCGAGAAATAGAACATGTCATATATGTGTTTTGAGGTGTAGTGCGGGCATTAGATTTGTAAAATTGCAGCTATTGTTGTCGGAGGATGTTATTATGGGCAAAAGTCTTATGTGGTGCATTTTGTGATTTCATCATAGGTGCATGATTCTTTTTTGGTACAGTGTGTAGAGATTGATGCGGTGTTCGTATGTTAGAATTTGGTCTCATAGAGAATTCCGGATTTTGGAATTTAGTTTTTAGGCTTGTAGGCTAAGGTAGCAGAAAGGATCTTTAGTCTGTCTCGGGCTAATGTTCTTACGTGGGTTGTGGTGGCACGGATAGGTGCACGAGGTGTTAAACAATGATTTTGGATAACTCCGAAATGATTCTTGGGACGTTTGAGGACAAACATATGTTTAAGTGGGGGATAATGTAACGACCCGACCGGTCATTTTGAGCTTCAGTGCATCGTTTAGCAGTTTGAGGCCGTGAGTAGCTTCACTTCATGTTTTGTGACTTGCATGTGTGGTCGGAATTTAATTTCGGGAAGTTCAGAGTTGGTTCCGACGGAAAATTCTCAATTTAGAAGCCTTTATTTGGCAAAGTTGACTATGGTTTGACTTTTGAGTAAACGACCTCAGAATCGGGATGAAGGTTCCAATAGGTTTGTATGGTAATTTCAAACTTGGGCGTATGTCGGGGTTGAGTATCAGGTGGTCCGGGATCATTTCAGTGCTTAATATGGAAAGTAGCATTTCGACAATTTTTTGAATTTTCTAAGTTTGGTTTGAAGTGGACTTTAGTGTCATCTATGTTCATTTGGGGTTCTGATCCTTGGAATATGTTCGTATTGTGATTTATGACTTGTACGTAAAGTTTGGTGTCATTCCGGGAGGATTAAGTATGAATCGAACGCATTTGTTGAAGATTGAATGTTTGAAAGTTTAAAGAAAGAGTTTGGTCGTCAATTCGTAGTTTTTATGTTGTTTTGTGTGATTAGAGGCTTTCACTAAGTTTGTATCGTGTTTTAAGATGCGTTGGTATGGTTGGATGAGGTCCCGGCGGCCTCGGGTGCGAATCGGTTTTGAATCGGGTCGAGTTTTGGACTTAAGGAATTGTTGAAGCTTAAGGCTTATGGTGTGGTCGCAACTACAAGGTATTTGACCGAAGGTGCAAGGCCGAAGAAGTGGCTAAAGGGTTGCAGAAGTGGTTCTGGGTGAGCTGGGTAGTGTTCGCAAGTGTGAGAAGGATTTTGCATCTGCGAGCCCGCAGATGCGATGAGGGTCCGCAGATGCGGAGTTGGAAAGGCATGGCTGGCTTCGCAGAAGTGGATAGTATCACTGTAATGACCTGACTGGTCTTTTTGAGCTCCAGCTTGTCGTTTTGCGGTTTGGGGCCACGAGTATCCTTACTTCAGGTATTATGACTTACACATGTGGTCGGAGTTTTAATTCGGGAAGTTCAGACATGATTTGGAAAGAGAATTGTCGTTGCGGAAGCTTTAAGTTGGAAGAATTTGACTAAGGGTTGATTTTGAGTAAACGACCTCGAAATCAGGATTTGAAGGTTCCAGTAGGTTCGCATGATGATTTTGGAGTTGGGCGTATGTCCGGATCGGATTTTGGCTAGTCTGGGAGCGTTTCGGCACCTATGGTGGAAGATTGGAAATTTGAAAGAATTTCAAAAATTTGGGTTGAAGTACATTTCAATGTTATCGATGTATGTTTGGGATTCCGAGTCTGAGAATAGCTCTATATGGTAATTCTGGTATTGGGAGCGTGCCCGAAAGTGAATTTGGAGTTCCGTAGGTCATTTTGGAGTCATTTGGCGGAAGTTAGAATTTGAAGGTCTTAAGAAGTTTGACCGGAAGTGGACTTTATGATATCGCGGTTGGATTCCGATTCCGGAAGTTAGAGTAGGTCCGTAACGTCGAATGTGACTTGTGTGCAAAATTGAAAGTCAATCGGACGTGATTTGATAGGTTTCGGCATCGAATGTAGAAGTTTGAAGTTATAAAGTTCACTAAGCTTGAATTGGGGTGCGATTCATGATTTCGATGTTGTTTGATGTGATTTAAGGCCTCGAGCAGGTCTGTGTTATGTTATGGGACTGATTTGTGTGATTGGACAGGGCCCCGGGGGCCTCGGGTGTGTTTCGGGGTGGTTTCGGATTATTTCGGGTTGTTTTGCAATAGCTGATGCTCGTGTCTGGTGTTGTTCGCGAAGAAGGATTTGGCTTCAGGGATTTTGTTCTTCGCGTTCTCGAAGAGACTCCCGCGTTCGCGAAGAAGAAAATCTCTCTTATGCAAGTCTGACTTCGGAGGCTCATATCGCACAATCTATAAGCAGTTTGGAGATGATCCAAAAATGAAAGTTATATCCCTTTGTGTCTAGTTTTCAGAAAGGTAAACCATTTTTCATTTGGATTTGTGTACAATGAGTTATGGCTGGTAGACTACAGGCTGTCCGGGAAGATGAAGAAGACATTTTGTTGCACAATGCTGACTTTGGAAGATTATATATCAAAATCTATAAGGAATTGAGAGATGAACAAAACATGAAGATTTTAGATCTTGGTTTCTAGTTTTCAAAAAATTAAACCATTTATCATTTGGAATTGTGTACAAAAATGTTATGGTCATTATACTAGAGTCTGTCTGAGAAGCGTTTTGAAATGACTTTTGAGAAATTTGTTCATCGCGAACGCGATGGGGGGTCTCGCGAACGCGATGAAAGATCGCCTGGGTAGTGTATAAGTTTGCAAAAATGAGTTTGGCTCATTTCATCTCATTTCCTCCATGGGAGCTGACCTAGGAGCAATTTTGGAGCTCCATCTTCATTATCCATGTCAAGGTAAGTGATTCCCACATATTGCAAGTTAAATACTTGGATTATATATATATATATATATAAACATGGAAAATCATGGAAAATTAGTGAAAACTTGGGATTTTGATAGAAAACCTAGAAATTGGTATTTTTGGATTTTGACCACGAAATTGGACATGGGATTTGAAATAAATTATATATTTGAGTTCGTGAGGTTATGGGTAAAGTTAATCTTCGAAAGTTTTCGAAATCCGGGCATGTGAGCCTGAGGGTGATTTTATCGACTTTTCGAGCGGAGTTGAGAAATTGTTTAAATTGAATTGTCGTGAGTATTAGAGTATATTTTTTTGTGTTTGCACATTTATTGACTAGTTTCGGAACGTTGGGCATCATTTAGAGTTGTTGGAAAGGCTTGGAAGCCGGTTATGGAACTTCGGAGTGAGGTAAGTCTCCTTTCTAACCTTGTAAGAGGGAATTAACCCCATAGTTGAACTAAATTATTATGTTCTTCTATTTGTGGGGGCTACGTGCGCACGTGGTGATGAGAGCCCCTACGTAGCTACTAGTTATGACTATGTAGGGGTAGTTTTAGGCTTACATCATGACTTGTTGATATTATTATTGATTTATGTTTATTGTTTTCCTTGAGAAGGAGCGGGATTGAGTATGCTTATTAAATACTTTTGAAAGGAGTCAAAATTGTTATAAAAATGAGGATCTTGAAAGTTTTCATTGACATTTCATATTTTGAAAAGAATGGAAGAATGCTTTAATAACTTGAGAAATCTATGTTTTTACCGCGTCGCATTTATGATTCGCGAGAGGGGTAATTCTTTTAAACTATATTTTACCGCGTCGTAGGTATGATTCACGAGCATGGTATTTCATTAAATTTATGTTTGACCGCGTCGCATGGATGATTCGCAAGGGGTAATAGTTGCATCTATGGTTTGCGTTGTTCGACCCTCAGCAGTGCACAGTAAATATTTATGTTGGATCGGACCGAACGTCCTCGATGGTATTTGTTTGTGTGATAATAAGACTGGAAGTTCATTTTATAATTAGTATAATTCATTGTTTGTGTGATTATGTGTTTTAAAGGGAGGAAGTGGTTTAAGCTATTAAATATGGTGAAGACTTGTTCAATTATTTCTTATTCTGAATCCTATTGTTGTATATCATGCTTAATTAGAATTTTATATTATCATATTATTGGCCCTTAGTAAGTGTCGAAGTTGACCCCTCGTCACTACTTCTTCGAGTTTAGGCGGGATACTTACTGGGTACGCATTATTTTTGTACTCATACTACACTTGTTGAACATTTTGATGTAAAGGTATATATATGGATAGTGGCCTTGTGGGCGTAGCGGCGTGGTTGATACGGGGACTTAGGTGAGCTGCATTTTATGAGACGATCCGCAGCCGATAGAGTATCCTTCATAGTTATTGTATCTTCCTTTCTATCCAAATTTATATTTCGGACAGTTGTTGTATTTTAATTTACTTCCTAGCAAAAGCTCATGCACTTGTGACACCAGTTTCTGGTATGATTATGGGATGTTTAGTATTGAAATTTGAAAACATTAATATTAATCTTTAAAGTTCGTTTGTTACTAGTTAAATTGAAGGAAATTTATGTTTTCAGAAGTACTAAAAGGAGACTTAAATTTACTAGTTAGTGTTGGCTTGCCTGACAGTGGTGTCCGACGCCATCACGACCTTTAATAGATTTTGGGTTGTGACAATCACGCTAGCGCGGAAGCACAGAAGCAAGGGGAGGGACGCAGAAGAAGCCTCTCAGGTGCAAGCTTTGACCGTAGGTGCGGCTAGTCAGGGGCCTTAGTGACTTACGCATGAGAGGACATTTTTTCCGCAGAAGCGGAGCCGCAGGTGCAGCTGGGGTGCCCGCATGTGTGATGACGCCTAGGCAGAATGTATGTTGTCTAATAAGGATTTTTTCTCATTTAACTCATTCCTCTCTTGCTGGGGCGATTTTTTGGCGATTTGGAGGAGCTAACTTCATCACCTACCTTGAGGTAATGAAATTCTACACATTGTGAGCTAAGTACATGAGTTATATATCGATTTAAACATGGATATGGGTAGAAATTCTGGGATTTTTGAAGAAAACCTAGAATTTGGTGTTTTTTTTTATTTTGACCACGAAATCGGACATGGAATTAGGAATAAATTATATATTTGAGTTCGTGGCGTTTGGATAATGATTATCTTAAAGAATTTTGGGAATCCAGGCAACTGGGCCAGAGGGTTGACTTTGTTGATATTTCAAGCTGAGTCGACAATTATTATAAATTGTTAAGTTATACGCATCGATGTATATTTTGATTGACTAGACCATTCTTTGAATAGTTTTGGATTATTTATCTTTGAAATGAAGAGTTAGAGAGGCATTTGAGCCGATTATGGAACTTTGGAGCGAGGTAAGTCTCATGTCTAACCTTGTGAGGGGAAAACTATACCCCATGTGATGTAATTGTTTCGTGCTACTATTAGTGGATGCTACGTTTGCATGAGCTGACGAGAGCCCGTACGTAGGTAAAGCATGTTTATGTCCGGGTAACGTTAGGACTTTATCATGTAATATTTTAATTAGTTGAACTTATTCTTCTAGCTTAATTAAGGGAATTTATAATTGAAATTGATTTGGGAATATATATCAGGCCAAGCCTTACCACCTTGAGTTGTGTCAAAATTTTTGATAAACGGTAAAGGGTATACCCACTTTATGCGCATGTACTTGTATTGTAAGAACGTGACTCGTAATTCGATAAGTTTCTTCCTTTCTTATGGAGCGGGCCGAATGCCTCGGCAAGTATATTGAGATGAATCTCTGGTTCGTGCATGTCGACCCTCGGCAGTGTACCCATCACGTTGGATCAGGTCTCACGAACTCGACATAATCATGTGTTATATCACTAGCAATACAAATATTCACACGATTCTTATTCCACTGATGTGTCACGCCCCAAAATCAAGGGACAAGACCGGCGCCTAACCGGGTGAACCCAGTCAAGCGGACCTGGATTGCCTTTCCTGCCCAATGTATTACCCCGCGTACATAACATACATTATTTCATGTGAGTTAGCTGAATTTAGATTCAAGGTACATCTTACAAAATAATTCCATTTTTCCTATTTTAGCATTTCAACGATTGATATTCAAACATACATAATACATACATACATAACTTTCCAACATGATCCACGGTTCCGAGTACGTACTGTTACTACCCAAAAGTATATATATACACCCATATCATGTCTACGAAGCCTCTACGAATACTAGGGATTTCTACATAACTTGTCGGTAACAAGGCCCAGACTATACCTTTACAACATAAGCAAAAGAGGGTGGTATAATCCACACACGACCCCGAGGAGAAGAGGGGCTCACCACAACTGCTGAAGAGATGAAGAGGAGGTACCACTAACGGCAGGCTGAACTACCTGCTATGGGACCACCTACATCCATATAAATGATGTAGCGCCCCCGACAAAAGGGACGTTAGTACTGTGGAATAGTACTAGTATGTATGAACAAACTTTATCCCAAGTACAATCAACCAATACACAGATAAGAAAAAAGACAGTAATAGGACCAACAATTTCATAACAACACCACCAATAATTACATCACAACAACAACAACAACAGAGTACTAGTATGTATGAACAAACTTTATCCCAAGTACAATCAACCAATACATAGATAAGAAAAAGGACAGCAATAGGACCAACAATCAAAACACACGGAAAGAGACAATCAAAATAAAAAAAATTACAATCTCTCCTTTTTCCCTTTCTAACACCACCATATTCACGAGTTTCATCAATTTCATATCAATAATGATAACGATAACTTTTACACCCTTATTACCTCGCCACCCTTATAACCAAAACCCACACCTTATTACTTCGTGTTGTGGAGCGCAACCCGACCCCGCCTGACAATTCATATTTCATAACAACTACACCAACAATTTCATCACAAGGGCTTTCCTTTCAAGGATCACAATTCAAAAACAACACCAAACAATTCATCACAAGGGCCTTGCTTTCAAGGATCACAATTTCAACAACAACACTAAACAATTTCATCACAAGGGCCTTCCTTTCAAGGATCACAATTTCAACAACAACACCAAACAATTGCATCACATGGGCCTTCCTTTCAAGGATCACAAATTCACATTTATCAATTCATTTACTTGGGCTCAAAGTACCCCAAACTTTCATCAAGCAGAAATTTATGCACAAGGTATTGCATAACCATTCAACTTATTTACAATGCTTCATATCAATAACTTTAAACAACTACCATCTTTGCACATAATAAGGTGGGCATGCCAAGTCACAATTCAAAATCTCATCTAACACAGTGGGGTAGCAATAACCTAGACGGTCAATTCACATATTTCCATATAAGTACACATACCATATGCTTACCACAACATGAGAGATTTTACAAGGATTAAAATTAGTCATACATACCTCAAAGAGCTGTTCCTTAAGTTTATACAATACACCAACACCTCTAGCCATAACAATCTATAAGGAGATAACGGAAATCGATTAATTATTAGGAAGATTACCCATGGTGTAACTCTCTTAGGAATTTCATCAAACACCTAACATGTAAAGTAGACTACAAGGTTTAGAAATGGTAATTCCTTCTTCCCTCAACCAATTTTAACATGAACTACCCAAATTAGTTCTTTAACATCACATACTACAACTTAGTCCTACATGCATGGCCTATTTCTAACCCCCACCACATATTTGAACCATTAACCTCTTGCATGGAATTTTTGGAAGTAGGGCTTACCCGGATGGAGGACAATCTATGAGTATCTTTCTTGATTCTTGAAGACTTGAGCAAGATTTGGATGATTATGAAGTTAGGCCCCTTCTTTCTCTCTCTATATGCTCTCATTTCTCTCTAAAATCAGTAGATAATGACCCAAAATGAAGCCCTTAAACCTATTTATGAAAATGGGGTCGGGTTATAAAAATAGGAAAAATAATCCGTAACAGGGTCTGCGATCGCAGAATGGACCGCAGAACCAACATGTGGGCCGCAGAGTGCATCGCAAAGTAGCTTCCCAAAACTGGGCTATGTTGGCCCAATCTGCGACATGTCTGCGATCGCAGAGTCAAAATGCGACATGAAATGTGAACGCAGATTTGACACAGGATCGCATTTTTCCAGCCTTCGGTAATGTGACCATAACTTTGCGTAGGAATGTCCAAATGACGAACGGTTTGAAGAGTTGGAAACTACACTCGAAGACCTATCATTTGAAATGTTATGTATCACATAATACTTTATAAACATTTAGATATGATCCTTCAAAGAGTGTACTAGTGCAAATACCTTTGAAATTTTAGCCTATTATGGAATTCTCCCATTTGGCCTAGCCTTAGGCTTCCCCTTGGACCTCACATTACTTATTATATGAATCATACACTTATCCACCATATACAATTCATTTACATTATAGTTAAAGCACATAAGATATTACAATTAGTCTACCTGGCACCCCGAATCCTATATTGCTTAGCAAATATTTTTCCCGGGGCCTTACATTCTCCCCCGCTTAGGATCATTCGTCCTCGAATGAGAGGTAGAGCCTGACCCAAACACCTAACATAACATATTTCTTTTTTATCCTACCTTAAGCCCCTAAATTTTGACTAACTCCCAAAATTTTCAGAAATTTCGACAGCATCTCCGTTGTAACTAGGCCTATCCACCTGTAAGAGAACTACCAAAACCATCTTTAAAACTCATCAATAACTCGACAAAGCACCACAATGTATACACCCATAACACTAATCTCAACATCACAAGAACCACATTACCATAAAGACACCTGAACATGGACTTCACATTTTTAGATCATAACACCTATATGGTACCCTTCAAGACAAAACTAATTGATATACAATCAAGAAAAAATATTTTCCTTCCACGACACTTTCAGCCTTCAAGGTGGCCTCCTCGACTTACAAGCTCTGCCATAACACATTCACGGAAATAATATCAACTCCCAAATAAACATGGAATTTGAGACTTTAAAGAACTGATCAAGTAGGATACACCAGATGTATCTCTGAGTGTAAGGTAAATAGTTGAGCTCAAATGGTAAGACTCTTGCAACATGAATGTGATTGAGGCAGGAAATGAAATACATGGAATTTGATTTCTCTCCTAACAATAAGCGACACAAGGACTCTATGCCACAAGCGCATGAGGATGGAAAAGAATTCATCTACTTATGAGGTTATCATAATTCGAACAATCTACCCCTCCCCAATGCGGTGGAATGCCAGAGGTAGCAATAATTCCCCATGCATGACCATGACGTTGTCAATACTCCTAGAAGCCGAGTGAGCAGAAAGTCACATAACATCATCAAATTTGACCCATTTAAGACTTTTGAAAAGGTGACACACTTTGATTTGAAATCATGGCAATTTAAGCTTGAACTTTAAGGAAAATCAATACTTTTGGAACCCGTGAGACATGCCCTCGTAGCCCTAGAAAATCATCAACAATGGCGAGAAAGTACTCAAAATCATTACGAGCTAGTGTAGAATAAGGCCTCGAAGTGACCATATGAATAATTATGAAAGGGTGAGTAGCTTGATGCACTTATCCGAGAAGAGTAACCCAAGTTACCTAGTCACATGGACAAGCAGAGCAGGTAGATGATCGTTTAGGAGAAAATATCACTAGGAGTGCGAGCAATACCTTTTTATCATAACAAAAGGAACATACCCCGACCCTAGATTCCATAAGGCATAAAATTAGATTCACAAGGAGAGTTACTAGATGAAAATAGATAGTAAGGCAGCACAACTAAGAACACAATTTGGAATCAACAAGCTTAAACAAAAGTTTGTAGTAAAGGGGAAATTTGCCCACTCCCAGGGCGCTTGTAGAGTACATAAAAGTGAGGTTAATTAAATCAGATCATATAGTTGGATAACTAGTTGAGAAATTGAGATAATATCGCATTGAAGATTACGGGTAAACAACACATGATGCAAGACAAATGAAAAGAAAGTGAGAGAGATTATAGAAGTGACATTTACATTGTAACCACTAGGAAAGGTGATAATATAAGGGATTACGAGGACCTTTACGTTGTTGAAAGAAGATCTCCGCATATAGTCACATGATGTATAGCTCCAAAATTTAAAAAAAAATCCCCTTATGTTTAGCAACTATGCTTTGCAATGAAGCACTACAACACACTTCTACACAACCAGTTATTACCAATCAAATTGGGAGATGCTATAAAGCTTGGCCGAGAGGAAGGCTTGACATATGAATGTGTTACTAGGTGTGTTTCTCCTTGGTGAACCCCAAAACTAAAAGGTGAGAGTTCGACTGGGAAGAGGATTTTTAGATTAGCACATGCATAGATGGTTCAGAAATTGCGGCATGCTATCAACCCTTGATGAACTTGAAGTGAAGTGGGAAACCATGTAATTTGTGGCATTTATTAATCCATTGACCATATATCTAGAAGTATTTTAAAATTAGAGCTGCTCTTCTGCTTCAGAGTTCAACCTTTAACGATAGTTCTTCTAAGGGAATATGATTGAGAAGGGATAGTATAACCGATAGTAACTGAAGCAGGCTCGCAGTTAAAGTAAGAGGATGGATTGACTTTCCCTCGCCATATATAATTCTATATCCTTGTTTAGTTATGTCAGAATATTGAAAACCCCAGTAATATCAGAGGACCGAAAACTAGTTAACTAGAAAATAAAGGTATTGTTACATCTATCCCATTTTCTAGATTCAGCGGAATTGGTATAGAATTAGGGTGGATCATCATTGATAAAAGAAATTGTATTTCTAGATACCAAGGACACAATTATGTTGTTCCTTTGGCCCTTGAGATTGGAACTGAGGAATGGGTCAACAACTAGAGGAAAGACGGGTACGACAGAGTAGCTAATCAAAAAAATGAACTTGAGGTTTTAAGAGTAATTCAAGAGCTTCACGGCTAGTGGAGCCACTACAAACATCAAAAATCAGCTAGATTCATAGCAACATGGAGCAATTAACATATAACGACACTTAAACAAGTATTATGCAATCCAAAGGAGGAGCGAAAATGCTCGTCTTCCTTATAACCAAAAGAAGAACAACCTTCAAGAATAAGATGAGCAACAAGAATAAGTAGCATGATCCAGCTACATGGAGGCTCGACGGACCCTAGCTTCGATGAAGATTTAATAATGTTTAAAAGTAAGTGAGCAGACCAAATTCAGAAAATAACATGTCGGAGAAGAGGGAGACTCTTGCCAAGCAATTAAAAATGTAGCCGATTCCGACCACTAGGCCAAAATGAAAGCCTCAAAAAAGATAGAGCGAGGGAACTACCATACTAGAGATGATGATGAAACAAAGCAAGATATTCACCTATATCAACATTCAGATTGAAGCAGAAACCCGAAGAAAAGGGCCAGGAAAAGATATCATTTTATTTTGTGCGAACATATGATAATGGTTCATCCCTTCATTCGATGAGAAATTCTTCGGGTATAGTCCCTTGTTAGAGTTTAGAAAGCCGTGTTGGAAATGGTAATTCTATAGCTACAACTCAATTCAAGTACATGATCATAGAGCTCGATATCATAAAAGATTGCATATAAGAAAATTTGTGGTAGAGTGAATTCAAGAAATATTGGATCTCGTTCAAAGAGTAGGTGCATGCAATGGTTTGTGACTCAACATTTATTAAGACCATGCCTATGAAGGTTCTTAAATATGGATGTACATATACAACAAGATCACGTTGGTACCATACCGATATACTATAGGATTTGGTGGTGCAGGGACATCAATAGGGACAAGGGCACTCCCCCCTTAGCGATAAATCCTACCAATCCCTCCACAGCTCAATACATTCTCCTAACAAGCCCTTGGGTAGTCCCTTCGGACTCAATGGTGGGATCATTCCCTCATCATGGCTTCAAACTCGCAGATTATGGTATCATGATTACTCATTTTGAGAGTAAGGCTTAGAGAGAAAACTAACTCCCTAACTTGAGATCTATCGCACGATTGGAGTATCAAAGAAAGGTGAAATTCCTAAATGTCCATGTAGCCCCCTAATTATAGATGTGGTCGACAACACACCGATAAGAAGGGCTCTACTAGACACGGCTCCGAGATATCCTAGGACACTTTTAAAACCTTAGTCTCTGATACCAAGTTTGTCACGCCCCAAAATCGAGGGACGAGACCGACGCCTAACCGGGTGAACCCAGTCAAGCGGACCTGGATTTCCTTTCCTGCCCAACGTATTACCCCGCGTTCATAACGTACATTATTTCATGTGAGTTAGCCGAATTTAGATTCAAGGTACATCTTACAAAATAATTCCATTTTTCCTCTTTTAGCATTTCAACAATTGATATTCAACATACATAATACATACATAACTTTCCAACATGATCCACGGTTCCGAGTACGTACTGTTACTCCCCAAAAATATATATATACACTCACATCATGTCTACGGAGCCTCTACGAATACTGGGGATTTTTACATAACTTGCCGGTAACAAGGCCCCGGCTATACCTTTACAACATAAGCAAAAGAGGGTGGTATAATCAATACACGACCCCGAGGAGAAGAGGGGCTCACCACGACTGCTGAAGAGATGAAGAAGAGGTACCACTAACGGCGGGCTGAGCTACCTGCTATGGGACCACCTACATCCATATAAAAGATGTAGCGCCCCCGGCAAAAGGGACGTTAGTCTTGTAGAATAGTACTAGTGTTTATGAACAAACTTTATCCCAAGTACAATCAACCAATACACAGATAAGAAAAAGGACAGTAATAGGACCAACAATTTCATAACACCACCACCAATAATTTCATCACAACAGCAACAACAACAGAGTACTAGTATGTATGAACAAATTTTATCTCAAGTACAATCAACCAATACACAGATAAGAAAAAGGACAGCAATAGGACCAACAATCAAAACACACGGAAAGAGACAATCAAAGTCAACAAATTTACAATCTCTCCTTTTATCCTTTCCAACACCACCATATTCACGAGTTTCATCAATTTCATATCAATAGTGATAACGATCACTTTTCCACCCTTACTACCTCGTCCACCCTTATCACCACAACCCACACCTTATTACTTCGTTTTGCGGCGCGCAACCCGACCCCACCTGACAATTCATATTTCGTAACAACAACACCAACAATTTCATCACAAGGTCTTTCCTTTCAAGGATCACAATTCAACAACAACACCAAACAATTTCATCACAAGGTCCTTCCTTTCAAGGATCACAATTTCAACAACAACACCAAACAATTTCATCACAAGGGCCTTCCTTTCAAGGATCACAATTTCAACAACAACACCAAACAATTTCATCACAAGGGCCTTCCTTTCAAGGATCACAATTTCAATAACAACACCAAACAATTGCATCACATGGGCCTTCCTTTCAAGGATCAAAAATTCATATTTATCAATTCATTTACTTGGGCTCAAAGCACCCCAAACTTTCATCAAGCAGTAATTTATGCACAAGGTATTGCCATAACCATTCAACTTATTTACAATGCTTCATATCAATAACTTTAAAAACCTACCATCTTTGCATATTATAAAGTGGGCATGCCAAGTCACAATTCAAAATCTCATCTAACATAGTGGGGTAGCAATAAACTATACGGTCAATTAACATATTTCCATATGAGTACACATACCGTATGCTTACCACAACAAGAGGGATTTTACAAGGATAACAATTAGACATACATACCTCAAAGAGCTCTTCCTTAAGTTTATACAATACACCAACACCTCTAGCCATAATAATCTATAAGGATATAGCGGAAATCTATTAATAATTAGGAAGATTACCCATGGTGTAACTCTCTTAGGAATTTCATCAAACACCTAACATGTGAAGTAGACTACAAGGTTTAGAAATGGTAATTCCTTCTTCCCTCAACCAATTTTAACATGAACTACCCAAATTAGTTCTTTAACATCACATACTATAACTTAGTCCTACATGCATGGCCTATTTCTAACCCCAACCACATATTTGAACCCTTAACCTCTTGCATGGAATTTTTGGAAGTAGGGCTTACCCGGATGGAGGACAATCTATGAGTATCTTTCTTGATTCTTGAAGACTTGAGCAAGATTTGGATGATTATGAATTTAGGGCCCTTCTTTCTCTCTCTATATGCTCACATTTCTCTCTAAAATCAGTAGATAATGACCCCAAATGAAGCCCTTAAACCTATTTATGAAAATGGGTCGGGTTATAAAAATAGAAAAAATAAGCCTCCGTAACAGGGTCTACGATCGCATAATGGACCGCAGAACCAACATGTGGGCCGCAGAGTGCATCGCAAAGTAGCTGCCCAAAACCGGGCTACACTGGCCCAATCTGCGACGTGTCTGCAATCGCAGAGTCAAAATGCGATCGCAGATTTGACACAGGATCACATCTTTTCAGCCTTCGGTAATTTGACCAAAACTTTGCGTAGGAATGTCCAAATGACAAACGGTTTGAAGCGTTGGAAACTCGACCCGAATACCTTTCATTATATAGGTTATTCATCATATAATACTTTATAAATAATTAGATATGCTCCTTCAGAGTGTGTACTAGTGCAAATACCTTTGGAATTTTAGCCTATTATGAAATTCTCCCATTTGGCCTAGCCTTAGGCATCCTCTTGGACCTCACATTACTTATTATATGACTCATACACTTATCCACCACATCCAATTCATTTACATTATAATTAAAGCACATAAGATATTACAATTAGTCTACCTGGCACCCCGAATCCTATATTGCTTAGCAAATTTTTTTCCCGAGGCCTTACATGATGCTTGGCCTTTTATATGGTATTCCTTATCCATTTGAGGTTGGCACTTGATATTTTTCGAGTTGTTGAGATAGGATACGAGATTGAGAAATTTATATCGTTAAAAGAAATTTTGAAAGATTGTGTTAGTTACAGTTTTTACCTCACTGCTACTGTTGTGCTTTATATATCTTTATGATTTATCATACTTCTTTATTGGATCTCTAGTAAGTCTCGATGTCGACCTCTCATCACTACTTTTCTGAGGTTAGGCTAGAATTTTACTGGGTACGCGTTGATTTACATACTCATGCTGCACTTCTGCACTGAATGTGAAGGATCTGACATGTTCATTTGGTGGTCATCTTGGTGCGTAGGCAACTGCTGGGGAGACTTTATGGTGAGCTGTATTACAGGCTACTATCGCAGCCCATAGAGTGTACAACGTACTTGTTGACGCCCAATTTTGACCTTCCCTTTTAAAATTAATTTATTCACACTTAACAATTTACAATAAATATTTTAAAGCTATTTTGTATTGATGAATATCTATTTTATAAATTAGTTATGTATTAGTTTCAAAATTAATCACATAGTACTAATATTGTGTAATTACAAATGTATTTACTATTATAAAAATAACGTTTGTATGTACATAATATAGGTTTTAATTTGACAAAACGACTCCTTAATTTCCAATGAATAAGGTTATTATGTTAATATTTCAAAACTAGTGCTATAATTCGAAATATGTGTCATTTATAGACGATAATTAACATAATTAGCAACATATAGTAATTATAATTTTACCACATTTTTATTAAAATTAGTAAGTTTATTTCAATTGATTTAAAGGGGTTAAAAAGTAAAAGACTACAATTGCAATTCTTTAACCAAATACAAAATGGCTATTAGTTAAATTCATTTTAGCCCAACAGCAAACCCATGTCCGAAATACCCAATCCAAACATTCCTTCCAATCTCTGTTGGCAAGCCTTGCCATCACTTCTCGACCACTCAACGCTTTCCACGTCACACGTCTCCCACACTAAAAAACCAAACACAAATCATCTGGGCCGTCCATTTCATAGATCAACGGTCCACAATTTTAACTCCATTTCCTCTTTAATTTTGAAACCCTTAGAACACTTAATCCTCACCGTTGGATCAATTAGATCTAACGGACATCAAAACTCTCCATAAAAATTATAAAATCCCTAAATATTAGGACCGTTGATCTTAAAGATCAATGGCCTAGATCAAATCTCTCAACCATAACTCAGAGAACCCCAACCCCATCTCCCAAAACCCTAATCATTTCCCCTATAACCTCGCTGCCCTCATTTCCCTTTCCTCTCTCTTTTCTCTCATCTCCATCAACTGTCAATCTCAAAAACCTTGAACAAATTTGTGCAAGGTAACTCAAACACACTCTGAATCATCTCTTTTTTCTATCTATCCGCGAATCCAGCCGGCTTTTCCTATTTCATCACTCAAAATTCAACACCCAATCCTGGAAACCTAAGCTTAAAAAACTATTGACACGATTTCTTCCTTGTTCTTTCAACTCAACTTGAAGAATCATTTGTTTTGTCTCTGGGCTATGAAGCAGGTGGCTGTCTTTCTATTTCACCGATGGAACTTCTAAATCCCTGAATTCAAAACCCTAGACTAGATGATGCAAGGTAAAATCCTCAGAAATCCCGTACGTTCTATTAAATCAGTGGCATGCATGGCCATTCCACAGAGTCATCATACTTATTCTTGGTCTAGAGGTCAAGCGAAGCGACCTCTAGATAATGAGTTACTACCCGACGGATTTTTCCTTCAACAATCAATCCCTCTTCTTAGGTAAAATCAACCTTGTTTTCCCTCTGTTTCTTTTTTATTTCACTTGATTTGTTATCATCATCTACCATGCGTCATCTTCCATTATCATTTTTAATCTTGCTGAACCCTAGGGAAATTGAATGACACTATAAATGGCAGTCTTAAATTCTCTCAAAACCAACCAAGAGAACCTAAGACTGAACACACAAAGCACAAACACACTAAACACTTAGAGTTTCTAGTCTTAGCTTTTCTTTGTGTCTTCCTCTCTTTTGTCGAGTTCTTTGTTGGTTCAGGCTTGAAGGTTTCTAGGATCTTTGAACAATAAAGAAATTCGTTTGGTTTGTTTCCCTTAAGAAGGTCATCACCTTTATCTCCATTTTCTCATGTTCATCTCTCTGAAGGATTTAGATATGTCGAGTTATGTTCTGTAGATTATAATTTTTTTATATGTGTTTGACATGTTTGATATTTATGTTTTTGTTAGTTTGACAACCTTTTATGATCAACTTGTTTTGTTATTGATTAGATAAATGTTAATTATTGACCTTTCTTCTTAGTTTTCCTATAGTCTCCATGCTTGAGTTCTTACATGTTTATGTTCAATACAAACTTTGTAGTTCTCAGTGACTCACTATCACGACCCGAATTTCCCTCCATAAGATGTCGTGACGGCACCTAGTCTATAAGACTAGGTAAGCCTAACAAATATGCAGAATAACTGAAATAATAACTTAAATAGCAAACATCAACAGCTATGTAAATAAAAATTGCCGCTCAACATGTACAAATCCCAAAATTCGATGAAATACAAGTCACAAGCTCTAGATACAGTGTGAAATGCTCATATACATATGTGTCTATAAGATAAAAATAGATAAGAAAAAGAACATAATAGAAGGAGACTGTAAGGCATGCGGACTCCGACAAGTATACTTTGAAGTCTCCGAACCGAGATCGCCTCGCTAGTGTATGGACTGGTAGGAGGTACCTGGATATGCATAAAAATATGTGTAGAAGCATAGCAAAAGTACACCACAACGGTACCCAGTATGTGCCAAGCCTAACCTCGGTAGAGTAGTGACGAGGTCAGGTCATCGCCCTACTGAAAATAATAATAAACAAGGCAGAAGATATAATGATATAATAGAATGACAGGGAAGTGTAACAATAGATATTTATGGAAGGTAACAACAAGGAATCAAGAAGACAAATACAACACGTAAGGAAATAAGAATCTTACAAGTTAAGGTACAACAACAATAACAATAATACATCAAATAGAGGAAATCAACAGGGGCACTCTCGAGGTACCACCTCATATTACCGAAAGTAAATATCTCACAATCTTTCATTATAATAACAACCCCATGGCAGAAACCTCGTGCCACGATAACAACCCGCAGGGTAGAAACCTCGTACCACAATAACAATCCTCATGGCAGAAACCTCATGCCACAATAATAATCTGCATGCCAGAAACCTCGTTCCACAACCAAACAATCATCTCAAAGATCATGTAAACCAAACATAACAATGGAAACAATGATATTTTAAGGATAGCAAATTCAAGTAAAGAATCACACAATTAAATAATAAATATGGAATCAAGAGAGCGGGTAATTCAACAGAAGCATGTAGCACAAGTTGAAAATAAGAGATAAGACAAGTAGACGTGTGAAATTAGGCTAAACATGATGAATACACGTGTTAAAGTAACTCAGTCAAGGAATAAAAAGGAAACTACTTAGCAAAAACCAAAATTTCCAACACTTAGCCCGTGTACGCACTCGTCACCTTACGTACACGGCCTTCACATATTGAAAATTACCATAACAGTACCAAATCCTAAGGGGGAATTCCTCCACACAAGGTTAGAGAAGTTACTTACCTCAAACCGTGCAAATCTCTACTCCAACACACCCTTGCCTCGCGAAATGGCCTCTGAATGCCTCGAATCTAGCCACAAACAATTCGTTACAATCAACACAAGCTAAAGGAATCAATTCCATAAGGAAATACTAATCCCTTAGTCAAAAGTCAAAAAGTCAACTCAAAAGTTAACCCTTGGGCCCACATGTCGGAATCCTGTAAAAGACACAAAATCCGAACATACATTCAACCACGAGTCCAACCATACCAAAATTAGTCAAATTCGATCACAACTCGATCTTCAAAGCCTCAAATTATAGTTTATGAAGTTTCTTCAATTTTCCCAAATTTCCATCTCAAAATACTAATTAATTGATGAAAACAATGATATATTCATCTATATTAACAAAATCCAAGTTAGAATCACTTACCCCGATGATTTTCTTGAAAACCCCATGAAATATCGCCACAAAACGAGCTCCCAAAGTCCAAATGTGAAATAATACTCTAACCCTTGCTTATATAGTACAAAATATGACCTCCCATTGTGCTGACCACACATATTTTGTGCGGTCCGCACATTCCAGGTTCCCCGGCCGCAATTCTAAATTGTGCGGTCACACTTCAACAGTGACTACACTACTTAGATTTAGTAAATTGACCATAACTTTATGTATAATGTCCAAATGATTAACGGTGAAACCTTCTAAACACTATACTCAAAGGCTACAACTTTCATTTTTGGATCATCTCCAAATTCCTTACAGATTAAGAGATATAAGCTTCCGAAATCAGAACATCAAACCTGCAGATTCTCCTTTCTGCGGTTTGCACATATCCTCTGTGGTTAGAAATTTTCCTCTATGGTCTATACATGAGGCTTTGCCTCAGCACTCTAAAATGTGCCCTCCGTACTTCAAATGTTCCAGAACAACATCAAAGTGCCGAAGAGCCCAAACTCGTTCAAAACTCACCGCGAAACACACTCGAGCTACTCGTGACACCGTCCGAATATACCAACAAGTCCCGTAACATAACACGGACTTACTCGAGGCGTAAAATATCCTCCAACAACATAAATTAAATGAATCGCCATCCAATTCAAGCCTAATGAGAACTATGGAATTCAAACTTCTACATTCGTTGTTGAACCTTATCAAATCAAGTCTGATTGATTTCAAATTTTGCACATGTCATAAATGACATAACTGACCTATTCCAACTTTTGTAACCCTAATCCAAGCCCGGTAACCATAAATTACACTCTCGATCAGACTTATAAATTTCCAACTTTCGCCATTTCAAGCCTAAATCAACCACGGACCTCCAAATGACTATCCAGACATGCTCCTAAGACCAAAATCACCCAACGGAGCGAACGGAACCATCATAACTCCATTACCGAGGCATTTACACATAAGTCAACATTCGGTCAACCTTTTCAACTTAACTTTTCAACCTTGAGACAAAGTGTCTCAACTCATTCCAAAACCTCTACGGACCCGAACCAACTACCCCAGCGAGTTACATAGAAGCTATAAAGAATAAAATGAGCAGTAAATGAGGGAACGGGAATACAAATCTCAAAACAACAGGTCGGGTACTTCCACTTGAAGTAAACTCATCTTTGTTTGTTGCACTTCTGTAATTTTGTGAGTTTTGGAAGCTAAGTTTACTACCTGATAGTTATTGCTAAATGAAACTTGAACTTGTTCAAGACTAATATCTCCTTGCCTCTTAACCTTGAGCCTAAACTTGAAGTGTATCTTCTTATGTTTGTCCAACTATTTTACTGAGTTATCTCTATAGTCTTTTACATTGTTTTAGCCATCATTATTGTTGAACCAATCATGCTCATCTAAACTTCATGTCTTTCGCTTTAGTGATGATTCTCCCGAGATTTAATCTTTTTCCCCTGTACCTTATTTGTGTTATGGTGGATTTCATTATTTGGTAACCTTAATTGATATACTCCTGAAAATTCAATATGCCCATATCACCTAACTAAGTTGAAATAATTCAAGTTTTTAGATGCTTCTCTTCTGTGTATCTGTATCCACTGACTTTGAGGGTAATTTTTGGGCTATCACTGTAACTTTCTCATGATCATGCTTAACTGGCGTATGCATAGGAAACTATCTTATTTGCATCAAGTTGTTTTCTTATCATCAATCTTTGATGCATATATATTGTATAAAGTTAAATTATTTTCCTCTTCTCAGTGTAAGTCATGATTTGTTGGGATAAAGTCAACTAGTAATTGTTGCATAATTAGGTTTGGTTCTACCGTAATCAGTTGACATCTTCACACATACGTGTAATTCAAAACTTGTGCAATACATCTTTGTCCCTAATCTATTGAGCCCCTGTTGAATTTCTATAAATTCTGCATGCCTCTATCATTAGCTTATCCTCCATGAAAGTAGTATTTAGCCATATTGTTATAGTCAATTGATAGTTTTAGGAATTGAAACATGGTCACACCATACTTACATGCTAAACTAGACTTATGTTTAAATTAAACTTGTTTGATACAATGTTTCTATTTCCTTTTTTCATTTGCATGATCAACTTGGTTCTGTAATGTGTAAAGTTTCTTTACCTATATGAGATCACTATCTCATTTACCCTACCTATGAACAGTTGACTGAATGTTGCTAGCTTATTTGCTTAACTCTGTAACACCATGTTCTACCTTGAGTTATGCTCAGGCCTCCTCATTATTGTCAACCTGAAGCTGAACTTACCTTATGAAGCTCATTGGTTGATATTGTCTGAACATATTAACTGGTTAATATTGTTAGAAGCATGACCTTTTTAGAACTTATGGGGTGCTATGTTTGAACTTGTGAATTTGTAATCATTATGAGACCTTCATTCTATGACCTTAATAACCCATATGTAACAATGGCTGACCATGTCTGTTGGTTTGAATCTTCTTTGATGTCTTTAAGGCACCAAGTGATATTATCAATACATGTTTGAATACGGTATGCCTAAGTGATTCATTCATGCAATGGTGTAATTATGAAACCTTTTAGTATCTATTTGTATTATGAACTCGGGCCCTCCCCCTTTAGGCTTCCTTGATATGTGTTCCTTATTTAGTGTTAAAAATAATTTGTATTCTCTCGTGTTATTTTCATTAGAGGAAAGAATAAATTTTATGGTAGGTAATACCTTAGTACTTAGTTTTCATTGGAATGACCTCATTTGCACTAAAACCCATAAGTGATTAAGGGTAATTGGGAGCGGAGTTTGACTCTAAGTTGGGCTGCCCTCCCAGTACAAGCATTGCTCTAGGCCTTGAGTCCCTTGGGAAATTTAAAGTTTCGGGGATTCAAAGGGAGCATCGACCTCGAGTGGGATTCCTTTCTTAACTCGTAATTCATTGCCACATTCAGTTCTTCAAGGGTTTAGTGGTTAATGACAATGAAATGTTTTCTATGTGAATTATTTGCTAAGAAAATCCACCAGATTAATACATAATTTCCTTTACCATATTAATCTTATTTTTGTTTCAATGATTTGCTTGTGTACTTATCATGTACAGTAAGGTAACGATTTATTGTTAGAACAGAAAAGGTCCAAATATGTCTCTATACTATACGAAATTGAGCATATTTTCCCTTCGTTAATACTTTAGCACATATATTCCCTTACTATCACATAGTTGATTCATATATGGCCTTGTATTATAGGAAATTGAGCACATTTGGCCTTCGTTAATAATTTAGTCCATATATGCCCTTGTACTTTAGCACATATATTCCCTTACTGTCACATAGTTGATCCATATATGGCCTTGTATTATACGAAATTGAGCACATTTGGCCTTCGTTAATAATTTAGCCCATATATGCCCTTGATTTCAGATAGTTGGTCCACATATGCCCTTTTTCGAAACGGAATCCACCCAAACTAATTAGCTCTTTCGTTAATTGTACTAAAGTGCATTATAAACACTATTTCTTTTTTTTTATTAGTACTTTTTTTCTTTACCATTCTCTTTTCTTTCTTCTTTTTTATTTTTTATATTTTTTACTTTTTCTTTCTCCCATATTCGATTTCATCCATTGTTAATGCCTTCTCCATTTTCGTCACCAATTTCACTTGACAAAACTCATAAATTCCCGCCAATTTTACTATCAAAAACCCCATATGTTCTTCTGACCTGAATGAGATAAAAATTATCGGAGAAATTTTTTCGGTATTGTTTATTGGGTGAAGGGAGTATGTGGTTATTTAGATTTTGAAATTCTTGTTTCCTTCGGATCTGAAGCTCCACAGTGAACAACACCTTCAAAACCTGAATAACCATATACTCTCTTCACCCAATTAACACCACCGAAAAAATTTCTCCAAAACTTTTTATCTCATTCAAGTCAGAAGAACGTGTGGGATTTTTGGTAGTAAAATTAGCAGAAATTTATGATATTTTTTAAGTGAAATAGGTGACCAAAATGGAGAAGGCATCAGCAATGGAAGAAATCACGTATGAGAGAAAGAAAAAGTAAAAAAAAAAAAAAAGAAGAAAAAAAAGTACTACAATAAAAAGGAAATATTATTTGTACTGCACTTTAGTACAATTAATGAAAGAACAAATTAATTTGGGTGGATTCCGTTTCGAAAAAGGGCATATATGGACCAACTATATGACATCAAGGGCATATATGGAATAAAGTATTAACGAAGGGCAAATGTGCTCAATTTTGTATAGTACAAGACTGCACTTTAGTACAAGTAATGAAAGAACTAACTAATTTGGGTGGATTCCGTTTCGAAAAAGGGCATATATGGACCAACTATATGACATCAAGGGCATATATGGAATAAAGTATTAACGAAGGGCAAATGTGCTCAATTTTGTATAGTACAAGACTGCACTTTAGTACAATTAATGAAAGAACTAACTAATTTGGGTGGATTCCGTTTCGAAAAAGGGCATATATGGACCAACTATATGACATCAAGGGCATATATGGAATAAAGTATTAACGAAGGGAAAAAGTGCTCAATTTTATATAGTACAAGGGCATATATGGACCAACTATATGACGATAAGAACATATATGCGCTAAAGTATTAACGAAGGGCAAATGTGCTCAATTTCATATAGTACAAGGGCATATTTTGACCTTTTTGGTTGTTATAATATGCTAAATATACTGGATATATGTCTAATGACCTTCTTATTATGACATGTACAACTATTTCGGCCTCTGAGTTCTTGATGAACTCAGGCCCGATTACATCCTTATTGCATCGTCCAGGTGTCTAAAGTTAGTCGTGTTCGCATTTCTCTACTGCTGGGCCTACCTTCTTGAAGCCCAACCATAGAGTCCAGTCTTCCTTCCCTCAACTCCTTTATCATTATTACTATCTCGTTAATTTAGATTATTGCTTCTACTAGTTTAATATTAGTTGTATTTATTATGTCTTTATTGTTGTTTCGCCTCTCATGTATATAACATTCATATATTAGAACACATGCCTTTTCTTTCATGTTTTAGCATCATATGAACTTAGGCAAGCCTTTAGCAATATAGGATTTAAAAAGGGAAATTAGTTAATACTAGATCTTTAGTTCGCTAGTTATAATCTGCTCGCTAATTATTATGTTTTCCCTCACCCTTCTTTCCTTCAAAGAGTTTGAAATCCAGAACTTAGTGAACAAAAACTCTATTTCCAAAAGGGAAAATCATATTTTAACTTCATTTTTCAAAAGTAAATCAGAACTTCAAGAATAGTTAGTTCTAAGGAATTTTCAGCAAATGACCTCTTCATTGGAAATCCCCCGAATCTGAAGTAATTTTAGGCTCACTTTCTTGCAAAACATCCTTCTAAGAATTAGGTAAGTAACCATCCCCGAATCAAAGTATTTTCATAACTCAATCTTTTTTTTATAAACTTATTTAATCTAGATCACTTATATACAAATTTTGAAATTCTTTCAATTTATCTTATGAACTTCCTCCTAAGCCCGTATTCCTTTAGGACCTCCCATTATATTTATCAATATCATACATAGATTTATAGCAAAACGTCATTCCTTATAACTAGTCAAAGCCTTTTATAAATAATTGATCCCGAACTTAGTTTAAATCGGGAGCTACCTCAGGTAGATTTTAAGGAGTGCCTAACACCTTCTCCTTAGAAGAACAAGAACCCTTACCCATAATGTCACTGGTTAGCAGACCATTAAAGGACATGACTCAGTAATTAAATAGGTATGCTAGTACACATTTAAATATTAGGTGACGACTCTCTTTCATCAACAACAAAGAAACCACAAGTTGAATCCTCTCTTGAGTAGTGCAAAATACGGTGCAACAACATGGTGACTCTGCTGGGGATACGCACTTAGGTTCTGACCGTAGTAGATTTAAACTAATTTAGCTTCTAGATTTATTTGTACATTGCTTTGATTATGATTGAAACTGCAATTACATATTTATATGCCTTATTTTCTCTTTACAATTACCTTGTTCTATGATCACATTGCTTATTGCTGCTACACCCTTGTTTGTTACTACTTTATATGCACTGTCATCACATATTTCCAATTAAGTCTTGGTCGTACACTATCACACACAATGGCACCCGAGGGTTGTCTTTTACACATATTCAGAACTTCTTTTAAAAACTCTTTAGTTTCAAAGAATGGCTTTGTCGGGTCAACTGACATAACTTCTCGCAGTTCTCAGTCCAATTCAAAAGTAAGAAACACTCTACTCTAGTAAAATAGGTCATACTACATAAACCCTAGGTGAGTTGGTCACAGGAACCAACACATAATTAGGAAAGCCACCCATATGTCAACGGGTCATGTACCCAATGACATAATTTATGTGGAAAGATAAACAAACATGACAAGACATTTATGGATCAAAAGCAAGCACTTACCCAAATATTTCCTTCTACCCACCTCAGAAAATGGAAATCAACAGAACATCCCTGAAATTAGCATGGTAATGGAAACGCCACATAAGCTGAATCAGTGGTGGAAGAATATTCGTCGGAAACACGTAGATGAAGTCGGGATGCACCTAGGGGCATTAACTGCATTAATGAACATCCGAGAAGGCAAGGTGCTCACTATCCTATTCACAGCATTTTGGGACAAAGCTAAAGTGGTATTCAAGTTTGTCGATTGTGAGTTAGTACAGACATTGGAGGAAGTCACAAGTTTTATGGAGCTACTATTCAACGGAAGAAATCCAATTATGCAAGTTACGATGCCTAGTTATCGGTTCTTGGATGCCCTAGGTCTTACCAATAGCAGAAGTCTCATAAGTATCAGGGACGGGTGGGTGAGCCTCGACCAGATGTTTGACAGGTTTGGGCACCGTGAGAGCTAAGAGTGGTATTCATAGGAGTTCCAATGTGACCATGCAACATGGGAGAGCCTCAGGCCTATAACTCTTTCAATGGCGTTTCTAGGATTATTTGTCTTCCCAAAGTGAAGGGGTCGTATCAACATCAACTTGTTACTCATGGTCGTGAAAACCTTCCGCTACAATCTTCAAGCTACCTTGATGCCGATGGTGTTAGCCGAGATGCTAAGAGCTTTATCCGCATGTGCACGAGGATACGATTTTTTCAAAGGATGCAACTTGTTGTGTCAGATTTGGGCTACTGAACACTTCTTCCAGCGGGAGTCCACTATTGACTACTTCGGGGTGTCAGCAATATGATCTACGGCCACAATGAAAGAATGAGGCACTGGATCTCCCCACATGGGCAAGAAGAATGGAGGGAAACATTGGCTAATCTGACAGGAGAATGGATCAACTAGAAACTCTCTTGGTTAGGTGGAAGAGAAATCTTGAGGACTCCCCAAAGGTACTTCATTGAGTTGATTGGATTAGAAGGCATTAAATCATACTCACCACTGCAGGTCCTTAGAAAATTTGGGATGATCCAAGATGTGTTGCTGTGGACAAGGATGGCGTTATATGAGGATGGCCACAATGGCCAGATCCCAATTCCTTCGATAAAGAGACTGCAAAAAAAGTGGAGTGACATGGTAACAAATCCTATGGGTCACAATTCATGGTGCACCCCCAAGTACTACGTGTGGATTAACGAAGAAAAAGAACTTTCCCACCCGAGCAGAGAGGGCATAGCTTGGTTAGATGATACGGTGGATGCTTTGCAGATTTACCATGAGATCCTGCCATATTATTTTGTGACCACATGAATGCATCGTCAGGTGGTCCCGAGATCCATTGACCATGTGTTGCCACTGGCTGAAGAGGAGGATCGGGTAGTAGAAGGAATCTAGATAAATTCAAGCACAGAACCAAAAGAAGATCCGGAGGAGGAGTCTGAATTTCACGATGATGAGGAAACGTTTGAGGAAGACCCGGAGGAAGATTCGGAAGAGGATCCAAAAGAAGAGAAGAGTACAAGAAGCGACTCACGGGATGGTTATTTGAATTGGTTAATTTCCCCTCCTTTACCTACTTGTACCTTTATCCCTAGTTCTCTTTTTTACTTTCCAAAAGCGCAATTTTCTAAGCCCATGCAACCCTACGATGTAATCCTTGTTCCCGCTTGTATCAGTCTAAATTATCAATGAAAACAAATTTCTTCGGATCTAAATCAGTCAAGTCTAAATATCTGTCAAACATGCGCGAAATAGGACTACCTACGACAATGAGAGGTCTCCGCGAATCTTTGGAATGCGCTAGTTTGTAATGCATGAATTGCCTGCTCTATGTGATTTTTTGCTTGTATAAAAATGAAGAGGCTGACTCTTGATCTTTTTCTTTTATTTCTTCTTATTTCCTTTTGCTTTATTATTACCGAAAAAAATTGGTTTGCTGCGACTAAAAAAGTCGGAGCCACCATACAATCTAAGGTTTAACCGAAAGAAGTCAGTTCCAGAAGACCCAACTGAACATGTTCTGGTCATAACCGACAGCTTGGAGCGACTGGGGGAAAAGGACAGTACTAGGTATGATGAGCACGTGGCCAGGATGGCCCAGGAAATGGAATTCTTAAGAGAAGAGGTACAACATATAAGAGAATTGGCACACCTGGACGTGACAACACTTCCTTAACACCCAGATTCCCTTCTTTGGATTCACTCGCAAATCATTTTCCTTCAACATCGCCAAAACAACAACATTCCAACCTCAACCCCTACCACTCAAGTGAGACCTCTAGTAACACCCGCTAACCTTATAAATCCCCGTGTTCCCAATCCCTACGTGCCTCAATATCCTCGGACGTCACAGAACCCGCTTATTACCACTAATGCAACTACCCCTCCTCGTGAAAGAGTCACATTCACCACCAGCCAGCACATAATTGTGGCACATACTATTACTCATGAGCAGTACATTCCCCCTGTATATGTCATTACCGAACCTACCTTTACATCACCCATCACAGTCAGGATGCCATATGAGATCGATTATTACTCTGAGATGGCATGAGAAGCCAGGCATAAGGAGGAAGAATCGGTATTTGAGCAGTTACAAATGTTGAGAAGGAAAATAAAGAGTCTCTAAGTTTCCCGAGGAAGTGAAAGCCTGGACTATGAGGACTTATGTATTCACCCGGATATGGATATACTAGTAGGGTAAAAAAATCCCAAAGTTCGATACCTTTGATGGGACAGGGGACCCTCACGCACATCTGAGGGCTTATTGCAACAAGTTGGTCAGAGTGGGGAGAAATGAGAAACTGAGAATGAAATTGTTTTTAAGGAGTTTGATGGGAGAACACTAACGTGGTACACCCGACAGCACCCGCAAAAGTGGAGAACTTGGAAAGATATGGAGGAGGACTTCATGAACCGTTTTCAATTCAATACATAAATCACTCTTGATCGGTTCGCACTGGTGAACCTGCAGAAAAAACCATCTGAGTCATTTCAAGAATATGCACGACGATGGAGGACGAAGGTTACCATGTCATAACCACCGATGGATGATAGTGAACTAACCAAGTACTTCATTCAAGCCCAAGAGGGAATATACTTTGAAAAGGTGATGGGAATGATGGGTCAAAATTTCCCTGAGCTGGTTAAGATGGGAGATTTCGTAGAAGAGGGCATAAATTCGGGTAAGGTGCAATCTATGGCAGCACTACAAGCGGCCAACAAGGCCATCCAGTTAGGATGGATTGGTAGCGGGAAGAAAAATAGAGGTCTCAGCAGTCGTCCCCTACTACCAAACTATCACATCCCATGGAAGCACCTCTTATTCCGCAAACAACCACTCACCACCACCCACGTACGCTCTAGTCTTTAATACCCAGCCATATTACAACCCTCAACAAAAATATAACCCTCCTCGAGCCAACAACAACTAAAACCCACAACGACCATATGCTCTTGTTCAAACCACTACTAACCAAAACCGACCCGTGTATGCACCGCATCCTCTTCACAACTTTGAAGAAAAGGGTCCTAGAACTTATACCCCAATTGCTGAGCCTCTAGCCCAATTGTTCGAAAAGTTGAGAAGAGTAGGATTGATACACCCTATCGAGGGAAGGGTTCCTGACATCCCTTCAAATATTTTGATGCCACTAAGAGATGCGTGTATCATTCCAATGTACCGGGGCACGATACTGAAGACTGTTTCAAGTTAAAAAAATGAAATTGAAACCTTGATAAAGAGCAGAGCTATCCAGTGCACTCCAGCACCACCTAATGTGAATCGCAACCTATTTCCAAATCATCGAAACCATGGAGCTAACATGATACATTAGATTAAGAATATGACATGAAGGGAACAATTGTTACTATCAAAAAATGCAGAAGTCAAATATATCCCTCCTGTTGGTGCTACTCAGGGTGAAGAAGATCGGGAATACAAAGTCGTCCCATGGACCTTTCAGCAAAAGGGAAAAACCAAAATGACAGACTCTGCTGCAGGCCATGGTATGACTAGGTCAGGGAGATGTTACGCCCCTGAAGGATCAATCGATTAAATCGTGGGAGAGAAAAAATCCCAAGGAGGAAGATACAAACCCAGAAGCCGCGAAGTTTTGGTAAAGGAAGTCGAGTGAAGAGTATTATGTGGAAAAACAGTTAAAGAAAACTCTGGCGTAGATATCCATCATGGATCTACTGATGATATCTGACAACCATAAGGATGCTTTGTTGAAAGTATTAAGTGGGCTATGTATACCAATTAACACCACCAGCGAGGCGTTGGCTACAACAATTGGGAAAATGGTAGAAATAAACATGATCACTTTCATAAGAGACGAACTTCCTGTCGAAGGCGCAAGTCCCAACAAGGCTCTTCACATCACTGTCAAAAGCGGGGACAAAGTGGTATCCCATGTGCTGGTTGATGGAGGATCAGGAGTCAACATTTTCCCGCTCTCCACCCTACGGGATTTGGGAATTCATTTAAGGGAGGTCAAGGAAAGCCACGTAAGGGTGACAGCCTTTGACGGTTCACAAAAGGATGTTATTAGGGAAATTTATCTAGCCTTGCAAATCAGGCCGATCGACTTTCTAGTGCTATTTCAAGCGATGGACATCTTCTCTTCTTAAAATTTGCTACCAGGCAGGCTCTAGATACAAATGGTAGGGGTCATGCTGTCTAATTTGCACCAATACATAAAATTTGAGTATTGATTCCAGGAGATCGTGGTCCACGACGAGTGGGGTCATTCTGCCTATTTCGAGTATGCTATCACATTCATTGAGGAGCTAGACAGAGTCGCCTTCCACACTATTGAAATCATGCATACTACAGAGGAGGAGAAGACTTAACAGAATTTTGGAATGCAATGAACAGATCCAAGATGCCCATGAAGGAGATGATGAAATACGGATGCAGGCCATGAACAGGGTTGGGAGCCAAGTCAGATGGGATCAAAGAACCAATCGAACACAATGGTTAGATAGGAAGGGATGGCATAGGATATCAGCCTCCGGAAGGGAAACTCGCACCTTTAGCTCCCGTAAAATGGTTTTATGCTAGAGCACGTTTCAAGTCAGGGACTAAGTTCAACACTCGAAGATGATATCATCGACGGAATGGGAAAGTTGTTCGTAAATACGATTGAAGAATGCTTTGAAGGAACTGACATCATGACACTGACTATCAGGGATACCGAACCATGGGAAGAGATGTAGAATTGGACAACTAGTCCATCTTTGGTTCACCGGGAGTCTTGTAATTAAACTGATAAAAAATCACGTTCCGCAATTATGACATGTAACAAAACTACTGAGCGACACGATCCAGATTACGAGGAATATGACGAGAGTATGATGCTAGACAATCTCCAACAGGAGATCGAACAACTAGAGAGTTAGAAAAAGCCCAACCTCGAGGAAGCGGAAATAGTCAATCTTGATAGCAAAGAAGATGTGAAACAAACCGGAATCAACATTCACCTAGAAGCCGAACAGAAGGAAAAATGATTGAGCTCCCCCAACAGTACGTCTACGTGTTTGCATGGTCCTATGATGACACGCCAGGATTAAACACCGACATTGTCTCGTATTGAGGACCCACGCACCCTACCAGGTCTCCGGTCAAGCAGAAGATCAAGAAATTCAAACCTTACTTAAGTCTGAGGATAAAAGAAGAGGTGACCAAACAAATAGAACCAAATGTAGTAAGGGTCACCTATCCAAGTTGGTTGGTAAACATTATCCAGTGCCCAAAAAGGACGGGAAGATCAGAATATGTGTGGATTACCGGGATCTTAACAAAGCTAGTCCAAAGGACGATTTCCCCTTTCTGAATATCTACATTCTCATCAACAACTGTGCAAAGCATGAACTGCAGTCGTTTGTGGATTGTTTTTCTAGATATCATCATATCTCAATGCATGAAGAAGACGCAGAGAAGATATCTTTCACCACTCCTTGGGGATTCTACTGTTATAGGGTTGTGTCATTCGGTCTCAAGAACACAAGCGCCACCTACATGAGGGCCATGACGACCCTCTTTCATGAGATGATTCATAAGGATATCGAAATATATATGGATAATGTCATCATAAAATATTGAAAGAGTTCATAACACTTGGACTACTTGAGGAAATTTTTGGAACGCCTGCGAAACGAAATATCATTTAAAGTTCAATCCAGCAAAGTGCGCGTTCAGAGTCTCCGCTGGAAAAACTATTGGGTTTTATTGTAATCAAGAAAGGGATAGAACTTGAACCATCACTCAAATCCATCCAGGAATTACCACCACCGAAGAGCAAGAAAGATGTTATGAGTTTCTTGGGAAGATTGAATTACATTAGTTTCTTCATAGCCAGGTCCACGGTGATCTGCGAACCAATTTTCAAGTTGCTAAAGAAGGATGCTGCCAGGAAATGGACGGAGGAGTGCCATAAAGCCTTCTACAGAATCAATGACTATTAAAACCTGCCAGTGATGGTTCTCCTTGAACCAGGGAAACCATTTTTGCTCTATCTGTTAGTCTTGGACAATGTTTTCCGCTATGTGTTGGGGAAACACAATGTCATTAGGAGAAAGGAGAAGGCCATATATTACTTAAGCAAGAAGTTCACACCATGCGAGGCCAAGTATACTTTGATAGAACGCACTTATTATGCTTTGACTTGGATTTCTCAGACGCTAACGCATTACATGTCGGCATACACCACGCACCTTATATCTCATCTCGATCCACTCAAGTACATTTTTCATAATCCAATGTCTACCGAAAAGCTAGCTAAATGGCAAATTCTCCTTAGAAAATTTGATATTGTGTACATAACTCATAAGACTATCAAAGGACAAGCTTTAGCCGACCACTTCATCGAGAATCTAGTGGATAGGTATTACGACCCACTTACCACGTATTTCCCTAATGATGATGTACTGTTTTCCGGGGAACATATTGCAGAATTATTGTAAGGCCCCGGAAAATATTGCTAAGCAATATAGGATTTCGGGGTGCCAGGTAGACTACTTAAATATTAAATGTGCTTTAAATATGATGTAAATGAATTGGATGTGGTGAATACGTGTATGAGTCATATAATAAGTAATGTAAGGTCCAAGGGGAAGCCTAAGTCTAAGCCAAATGGGAAAATTTCATAACAGGCTAAAATTCCAAAGGTATTTGCACCAGTCCACACTTTGAACGAGCATATATAATTATATATAAGGTATTATGTGATGAATAACCTATCAAATAAAAGTTCTTCGATTCTAGTTTCAAACTCTTCAAACCGTTCGTCCTTAGAACATTCCTACACAAAGTTATGATCAAATTAACAAAGACTGGATTTGCAACCATTTTTGCGATCACGAAACGACTATGTGGACCGCATTTGTGTGGCATAATGGGGTAGAATCGGCAAAACCATTATGTTGTCGCATGTTGATTATGCTATAGCATAGTTGATTATGCTGTCAATTATGCTATAGCATAATGATTATGCTGCAAGAATGTTGCCCACATGTTGATTATGCTATATCATAGTTGATTATGTTGTCAATTATGCTATAGCATAATTGACTTCGGGGGTCATTCTTGGAACTTTTCATATTCGAACCCACTTTGATAAATAAGCTTTGGGGCTTCATTTGAGACTATTTTTACACTAAATCTAGAGAGAGGTGAGAGTATTTTAGAGAGAGAAAGAGGGAACCTAGCCTCCTAATCATCAATCTTGCACAAATCCTCAAGAATCAAGCTTGCTAATCTCTAGCTCACTATCTTCCGGGTAAGTCCTACTTCTAATATTTTCATATGTGATATTATGAGATCAAAAATATAATGTGGGGTTAGAAATAGGCCGTGCATGTGATTAACTTACCATAACCTAGTAAAGTAAGTAAGTTAGAGTAATCTTTCACTAAAATGGGTTTATTAATCTAAGGGATCACATAGTGTTTGATAAAATACTCAAATAAGTTCATGATTCCTAATTCTAAGTTTAAACATGTCATCTTGTAAATTAGATGGAAGGCGATTGAAGGTCCGGTGGTTTGAGAATAGATATTAAAGGGAAATTTCGACTCGAGGTATGTATGACTAACTTTAATCTTTGAAGAGTCACATTGTTGGTGTCCGAGCATTTGGTATGAGTTTCTTGCTTGAGCATATGTGAATTGATCGTTCTAATGTGTTGAGACGTAAGATTCTATTCCCTGATTGTCCTAGTTGATTGACAGGCCACCATGCTACATGAGATTGTGAAAATGGTGATTCCTTGTGCTTACTCTATCATGTGCAAAGCTCGTTAACTGTTGAATACCTCGATATGAAAGGATGTACTATCAAACGAAAGAAATGATAATGAATCCAATTGTTGAATGTATCTAAGTGCTAAATGTTGTGTAGTAAATAATGGAAAGGAAACGTGGATAAACCAATTGAGCTATATGTTGATGGCATACCGTTTATGACTCACTGTTTGATAAAGATTTTTGTGGCCTTGATTTCATATGGTTATTTGGTTGTTACGAATGAATATCCTTGATGATGAGAATCTTTGTGATTGAATTGTTGGTTGATGTTGCTATTAAATACATTGTTGAACGTATCCAAGTGCTAAAGGATGTGTAGCAAATGATGAAAGTAAATATGGACTGATTTTATTGAGTTAAATGATTGTGGCAACACCATATATGAATTACTGATTGGTAAGGATCATTTTGCCTTGATTTCACATAGTTATTGGTTTTTATGAACTTATGTTCTTCATGATGAAGATCCTTGTGATTTAATTGTTGGTGGTTGTTGCTGTGAAATGTGATTGTACGGTGGGATCGGGTTGCGCGCCACAACACGAAGTAATAAGGGTGGAGAGGTAATAAGGGTAAAATGTGATTGTACGGTGGGATCGGGTTGCGTGTCGCAACACGAAGTAATAAGGGTGGAGAGGCAATAAGGGTGAGATGTGACTGTACGGTGGGATCGGGTTGCGCGCCGCAACAGATGAAAAATTGAAATGAGTAATTGTGAAACCTTCATTGTGATTTTCTGTATTTCTGTGTGGTATTTGTTTGGTTTCCCTGACTGTCTTCTATTTGTGTACTGTTTGATTCTACTTAGAATGAAGCTTGTTCATACATACTAGTACTATTCAATGGTACTAATGTCCCTTTTGCCGGGGGCGCTACATCTTTTACATGGATGTAGGTGGTCCTATAGCTGGTAGTTCTGACCGCCGATAGTGGTACCTCCTCTTCATCCTTTCAGCAGTTCTGGTGAGCCCCATTTCCTCTAGGGGACGTGTGTAGTCTATATCATCTTCTTTTGTATATGTTGTGTCTTTAAAGGTATAGCCGGGTCCTTGTCGCCGGCAAATCTATGTAAACTCCTAGTATTCTTAGAGGCTCCACAGACACTATGTGGGTTGTATATATATATTTTGGGCAGTAGTTGTATTTACTCGTAATCGTGGTCCGAATCAGAAATGGTACATGTAGCTTGTATCTTTTGGGATTATAAAATGATAAAATGTTAAAAGGAGAAATGAACTTAAGTTGTAAGTCCATTCTTTGATTTAATTTGCTATTTCATATGGAATATTGTATATCATAAACACGGGGTAACGCGTTGGGCAGGAAAGGCAATCCAGGTCCGCTTGACCGGGATCATCCGGTTAGGCGCCGGTCTCGTCCCTCGGTTTTGGGGCGTGACAATTATACCTTGGGTGGAGGATGTTTTTCCATGGAGCATCAAACTTCAAAGGAGTCGGTATTGGGGCAGTCTTGATTTTTGAATCTGGACAACACTATCCAGCCTGGGCAAAGATAAGATTCCCTAGTACCAGTAATATGGTTGAATACGAGGCATGCATCCTTGGAATTAGAATGGCAATTGACATGAACATTAAGGAACGTTTGGTCATACGAGATTTCGATTTGCTGATCCACCAAGTCCATTCAGAATGGTCAACCAAGAATGTTAAGATACTGACATACCTGCACTGCATGAAGGAGCTCTGCAAAAATTTAACAAAGATAAAGTTCAAGCACGTCCCTAGAATTCAGAATGAGTTCGTCGACGCTCTTGCGACCTTATCATCCATGATTTAGCATCCAGACAAGAACTAAATAGACCCCATCGAGTTAGAAATCAAGGACAAACATGCTTATTTCTTCCATATGAATGAAGAACTAGATGGTAAACCTTACTATCCCGACATTAAGAAGTTCCTTGCCACCCAGGAGTACGCAGAAAATGCTATTAATGGTCAAATGAGAGCCCTCAGGAGGTTAGAAAACCACCTTTTTCCTAAATAGGGAAGTGTTGTACAAGATTCACTTTTTGCGCTACATGCAAATGTGTCACCAGTGCTAGATTCACTGAGTTTTCATCCGGGTTCCACCAAATGAGTTAAATGTAACGGGTTCACCCTAGCCTTTCGCCACCTAATGCATAGACGTCATAGAACCCATAGATCTTGTAGTGTTAAACGGACATCACTTCATTTTGGTAGCCATTGACTATTTCACCAAATGGGTCGAGGCATCTACTTACAAGGCCGTCAAAAATCAGGTAGTGATAGATTTTGTCCGAAACAACATCATTTGTAGGTTTGGGATACCAGAGTCTATCATCAACGACAATGCCGCCAACCTCAATAGTGACCTCATGAGGGAAATCTGCGAGAAATTTAGAATCGTCCACCATAATTCCATAGCTTACAAACCACAAATGAATGAGGCAGTCGAGGCAGCTAACAAGAATATCAAGATGATTCAACGAAAGATAGTGGACAATCACAGATAATGGCATGAGAAGTTAACTTTTGCTTTATTAGGTTACCGGACTACCATGAGAACATCTATTAGGGCAACTCCATACATGTTGGTATACGGCACCAAAGAAGTCGAAATAACGTCCTTAAGAGTCATTCAAGAAGCAAAATTAGAAGATGCACAATGGATACGGGTCAAACAAGAACGGCTCATATTGACAAGAAAATAATGGATGCAGTATGTAATGGACAGTTATACCAGAACGGAATGGCTAGTGAATTTAACAAAAGAGCGAAGTCTCGCCAATTCGCATCGAGGTAGTTGGTTCTGAAGAAAATATTTCCCTATCAGGAAGAAGTTAAAGGGAAATTTGCACCAAACTGGAAAGGTCCTTACGTGGTCCATAGAGCACTGTCTGGTGGAGCTCTAATCTTAGAAAAAATGGATGGAAGAGTCAACACGAAGACGATCAACTCGGACGCAATCAAAAGATATTACGCTTGAAGAAAGATAGAGTTAAGATTTTATTATAACAGAACTGCGTTCAACCCACGTAGGGTTCGGTTTCTCTCCCCCTTTCTCTTGTAATAGAAAAACCAAATATCATTTTTTGTATGTTGTTTAGGAATTACACCGACTTTTTTTTTCCTAAGAAAGGAATACATAGGTAATACTCATCGGATTCAGTCGTCTTTTGTAATTGAACTACGTTCTGGCCAGATTCCACTTGGATACGTGGGTTGTCTGAGTCAGACTCGACCATTTTCATTTCTTAATCTCATCATTTTGCATCTGTTGTAATTGAACTACGCTCCAACATGATTACGCTTTAGATATGGAAGTTGCTTGAGTCAGGCTCGGTCATTTCATCACATTTCATCATTATCCCACGAACTACATTCAGACTTTATTTTGTTTTTGATACGTAGGCAACCAGAAAGGGTTCGGTCATAACCTTAGAAACCTCTATAAAGCATTAGTCTAAACTAGGACACAGTTGCAACAACAAGTAGCCACGTTGTTAGAGATACCATAGAAGATCGACATCAACGAGATGAAGCTCTCGAAGGGATACGTTCGCATGTGGAGAATCTTTAGTAACATGTCATAATCTGGAGCGACGATGTTTTCCTTAAAAGAAACAACTATCTTCAAAATATTTTCTAATATATATATAAATTAATCTATTATATCTACCGAACTTTGTAGCGCAATTGTATCAAAAGCTGGGGAAAATCAATACCATGGTCGACGCAAACCAACTTTCATTCCCTTACTATGAAATTTTCTTTGAAGTGCAGGGTAAACAGGGAGTAAAAAATATTGTTGGGACCACACTGGATCAAATGACAAATCCGCCATTTACCTAAGACTATCTCTCCTTCCTTTTACTTTAAATCTTCGAGAATAGCTAAGGCTAACTCTTGAATCCTTTGAAGGTGCTTCAGAATCAGACAGCTGACACAGAAATCTGTAAATAGCAAACTGTCTGCTTAATCAATCGGAACACCCTATCCAAATCGCATGTCAGCTTCGCTCATTAAAGTCATGTAAATAGAAAACTGCTTGCTCAATCAATCGGAGCACCCTGTACAAATTGAACGTCGGTTTCACCAATCAATGCCCTATATATAGCTAATCATTATCTCAATATGTCGGAGAGCCTTGTACAAATCAAACGTCGTCTTCACCAACTAGAGCTTTGTATATAGCAAACTACAAACTTTGCCTATGAAAAGCAATCCTCACCACCGCTTCGTCAATCACGAGTGCCAGAATAGACAAGCACCAATATCGTCAAAAATGTTCTGTCAATTGATGGCCGCAACTTAGCTTTGCATTCAAAATTATCTCTTAGGCATCCTTATATTTCATTTAGTTGTTACCTTGAAAGTTTTAACGTTTTGTTTGTGCAGCTTTAGTCATGATTTTGATTGCGCCCGAGCAGAGAATACTTTACATTTTAGTACAAAGCTCTCCCAATAAGCGGAGATGTACTTTGCAGATCGAGCTCTCCCAAACAGCGGAGACATTTCTCAGTGCAAAGCTCTCCCAGCAAGTGGAAACACACATTTCCAATCAATCTCTCCCAACAAGCGGAGACAATATTCAAATGCTACGACAATTGCGGAAATGTACTCAGCCCGCCAAACAAATCGAGTCAGGATCAAGTATACCATAATCCTAATCTCAAATAACGGCTCGCCGGCAGCTAGGCTTCATCATCCATGCATCATATACATTGCATCTTAATATATTCTGTATTAAAATATATTGGTATGTGTGTATTTCATCTTCTTTTTTTTAGGAATAAACACTGTAGCGCGGAACTATTTCTTAGAAGCAGACCGAACTACAACATTGTGGGGATAGACAACCCAGTAAAGGGCCCAAGATCCCAGCTCAAGATAACCAGCGAGCTCAAAATTTTGAGTCACTCAAATCAGACTGCAAAACTCAAGCCATCATGAGTGACCAATCTTCCTTCTCGCCGCATCATGACAATACAATACTAGGTCAATTCCTGCAAGTACCGCTTCCTTAGCATTCTTTACTCCAGAACTACATGAGGTCTAATCCTCGTTAATCCCGAGATATGTAAGCAATTCAAAGCTAGAATTCGACCCAATATTCCTAAATCTTTCCAGATTCCTCCTCTTTTCCATCCTGCAATTCACCATCTATCATTTCCTACAATACCTGCCTAAAAGTTGTGACAAAATTGGCTTTGGTTCAATTTCTTTGTCTAAGAACTCTTTTATCGTCTCCGGTCAAAGAGCACTTAGCAATTTACAAGAAATATTTTAAAAGTATTTTCTATTAAGGAATATCTATTTTATAAATTAGTTAAGTAGTAGCTTAAAAATTAATCACATAGTACTAATATTGTGTAATTACAAATGTATCTACTATTATACAAATAATTTTTGTATATACATTACATAGGTTTTATAATTGATAAAATTACTCCTTAATTACTAGCGAATTAGGTTATTATACTAATATTTTGAACTTAGTGCTATAATTGGAAATATGTGTCATTTAAAGATAATTAAAATATTTAGCAACATATAGTAATTATAATTTTACCACATTTTTATTGAAATTGTTAAGTTCATTTAAATTGATATTAAAAGGGTTAGAAACTAAAAGGCTACAATTGCAATTCTTTAGCCCATGTCCGAAAATACCCCATCCAAACAATTCTCCCAATCTTTGTTGGCAATGCTTGCCAACATTTCTCAACCAATCAACGCTTTCCACGTCACCCGTGTCCCACACTCACAAAACAACACAAACCATAGGGGCCGTCCATTTTTTAGATCAACGGTCCAAAATTGCAACTCCATTTCCTCTTTATTTTGAAACCCTCAAAAGAGTTAATCCTCACCGTTGGATCAATAAGATCTAACAGACACAAAATTTCCCATAAAATTGTAAAATCCCTAAATATTAGGATCATTGATCTAAAAGATCAATGACCTAGATCAAATATCTCAACCATAACTCAGAGATGGCCAACCCCATCTTCTGAAACCCTAATAATTTCCCCTTCGACCTCGCCGCCCTCATTTCCCTTTCCTCTATATTTCCTCTCATCTCAATCAGCCATCAATCTCAAAAACCTTGCACAAATTTGTACAAGGTCACTCAAAAATACTCTGAATCCTTCCGTATCTCTATCCACGAATCGAGCCGGCTATTTCCTATTACATCACTTAAATTTCAAAACCCAATCCTGGAACCCTAAACTCAAAACACCAATGACCTGATTTCTTCATTGTTCTTTTCAATCAGCTTGAACAATCATTTGTTTTGCCTTTGGGCTATGAAACAGGTGGTTGTCTTTCAATTTCACCGATGGAACTTCAAAATATCCAAATTTGAAACCCTAGACCAGACGATGCAAGGTCAAATCCTGATAAATCCCTTATGTCTTGTTAAATCAGTGGCATGCATAGCCATTCTACAATGTCATCATACTTATTCTTTGTCCAGAGGTCAAGCGAAGCAACCTCTAGATAATGAGTTATTACTCGATGGATTTTTCCTTCAAAAATCAATCCCTCTTCTCATGTAAACTCAACCTTGTATTGTTCTCTGTTTCTTTCTGATTTACTCAATATTCTATCAGCATCTACTGTACGTCATCTTCCACTATCATTTTGAATCTTGTTGAACCCTAGAAGCATTGAATGCCACTACAGATAAAAGTCTTAAATTCTTTCAAAACCAACCAATAGAACCTAACACTTAACACAATAAGCACAAAAACACTATGCACATTAGGGTTTCTGGTCTTATCGTTTCTTACTATCTTTCTCTCTTTTGTCGAGTTCTTTGCAAGTTCAAGCTTGAAGGTTACTGGGATCTTTGAGAAACAAAGGAATTCGTTTGGTTTGTTTCCCGTTAGAAGGTTAGAACCTTTATCTCCCTTTTCTCTAGTTCATCTCTCTTATTGATTTAGATATGTCGAATTAAGTTCTGTAGATTATAATTATTTTTTATGTGTTTGACATGTTTGATATTTATTTTTTGTTAGTTTGACAACCTTATATGATCAACTTGTATTTTTATCGATTAGGTAAATGATAATTATTGACCATTATTCTTAGTTTTCCTACAGTCTCCGTGCTTGAATTCTTAAATGTTTATGTTCAGTACAAACTTTGTGACTTACAGTAAACTCATCTTTGTTTGCTGCACTTTTGTAATTTTGTGAGTTTTTGAAGCTCACTTTACTACCCGATAGCTATTGCTAAAATAAAACGTGAACTTGTTCAAGACTTATATCTTCTTGCCTCTTAACCTTGAGCCTAAACTTGAAGTGTCTCTTCTTGTGTTTGTCCAACTATTTTACTGAGTTATCACTATAGTCTTTTACTTTGTCTTAGCCATCATTATTGTTGAACCAATCATGCTCATCTAAACTTCATGCTTTTCCCTTTAGTGATGATTCTGCTGAGTTTTAATCTTTTTTCCCTGCACCTTATTTGCGTTATGGTTGATTTCATTATTTGATAATTTTAGTTGATATACTCCTGAAAATTCAATATGCTCATATCACCTAACTAAGTTGAAATAATTTAAGTGTTTAGATGCTTCTCTTCTCTGCATCTGTATCCACTGACTCCGAGGGTAATTTTTGTACTATCATTATAACTTTCTCATGATCATACTTAATTGTCGTATGCATAGGAAACTATCGCATTTGCATCAAGTTGTTTTCTTCTCATCAATCTTTGTTGCATATATATTGTATAAGGTTAAACTATTTTCCTCTTCTTAGTGTAAGTAATGATTTGTTTGGATAAGGTCAACTAAAAATTGTGCATAACTAGGTTTGCTTATTCCATAATCAGTTGAGATCTTCACACACATGTTTAATTCAAAACTTGTGCAATACATCCCTGTCCCTAATCTTTTGAGCGTCTGTTGAATTTTTGTAAAGTATACATGCATCTATCATTAGCTTATCCTCCATGAAAGTAGGATTTAGACATACTATTATATTCAATTGATTGTTTTAGGAATTGAAACACGGTTACTCCATACATGCTAAACTAGACTTATGTTTGAATTAAACTTGTTTGATACAATGTTTCCATTCCTTTTCTACATTTTCATGATCAACTTGGTTTTGTAATGTGTAAATTCCTTTACCTATATGAGATCACTATCTCATTTACCCAGCCTATGAATAGTTGACTGATTGCTTCTAGCATCTTTGCTTAACTCTGTAACACCATGTTCTACCTTGAGTTATGCTCAACCCTCCTCGTTATTATCAACCTGAAGTTGAACTTGACTCTCAAACCATATGGATCTCATTAGTTGATATTGTCTAAACATATTGACTTGTTAATACTTGTAACGACCCAGCTGGTCGTTTTGTGTGTTGGGACTCTGTTCCCGTGAGTGACTCTTTCCATAGCGACTACTCGTGTCTTATGACTTGTGTGGGCCGGTAGTTCGAGATTCGGAAGTGTTT
>ML245961.1:0-78750 GCA_005239495.1 Nicotiana undulata | reverse complement strand
GTATCCTTACTTGTGTTCCTGGTTGCTTATTACCCTTGAAATTAACATGAGAATTTCGGAAGCTATGTGTAAGTTTAAGTGTTTAAATCCCTGAATTTAAGAATAATCCATGATAAATTCCTGAATTTCCTGATAATTCTGTGTATGTCTACGAGCACCCGTGTCGCATGTATAATTCGTGAGCGGGGTAGCCTTATATTTATGTCAACTGCGTTGCATGATCGATTTGCGAGCGGGGTAATAGATGCATCTATGGTTCGTGCCGCTCGACCCTCAACCGTGCACATTTAAATTTCTGCGGCGCTTCGGCCGTACGCCTCGGCATAATATATGCTATGTGGTTGATTGCGAGTCTTATTATTATTCTTACCAATTAAATTGTTGGTGAGAAAGAAACTTGTGATTTTTGTTAAATATTGTTACTTGGCCCTTGCAGGGAGATCGTCATCTTTATATACTGATGCTTCATGTCTACTTGCTTTCCATAAATATTATTACTATTTAGATTCATTAAATCATATTATTGATGACGACCCTAGTGAGTAACACGTCTACCTCTCGTCACTACTTCTACGAGTTTAGACGGGATACTCACTGGGTACATATTTGTTTATATGTACTCATGCTACACTTCTGTACTTAATGGTACAGGTTCTAAGGTTGTTGCACCTGGTAACTATTCAGGTGTTCGTCCTTAGGAGTACTACCAGGATTTGACTACACGGTGAGCTGCTCTTCCTGGCGTTCTGCAGCGGCACTGTGGAGCTTCTATTATTTTTGGGATATTTCTGTCTACCCCCTTTCAAACAGTTGTACATTCATTTTGTCTATTTGTATATTCCACTAGTCGCCTGTGGGCTTGTGACACTAGGTCTTGGCACCCGTAGTTGATTCGCTAGTATTTTTTCTAATTCCGTTTATGCTGGCCAATGATTTTGAGTTACTTTAAATCAACTTGCTTTACTTCCTCACTTTTATTAAAGGACTTCTTAAATTAAAACCGGATAAGTATTTGAACATCTCATTTGTTTAAGTAATTTCGTTAGTAACTAGTGTTGGCTTGCCTAACTTCGGTGTTGGGCGCCATCACGACCTGGGTAGGAATTTGGGCTGTGACAACATAGTATCAGAGCTCTAGGTTCACGTAGGTCTCACAAGTCACAGGCAAACCTAGTAGAGTCTTGCAGATCGATACAGAGACGTCTGCATTTATCTTCGGGAGGCTACAGGGTGTTAGGAAAATATCTCTTTATTCTTATTCTATCGTGCAGTCGATGGTCTTGCTAAATCTCATTCATGTACTCTCTCACAGATGGTGAGGACCCGTGCAGCTGATATTCCAGGCCCGGGAGATGCCGCTTCCCCTGTAGTCTGAGGCCGTGGCAGAGGCCGGGGGAGGGCACCGGCCCGAGGTAGGGGATGGGGGCGCCCCAGAGTTACTCCATTAGCACCCCAGAGGATCCTATCCTTGAGGAGCGGGGTGAGGTGCCCCCAGCAGATCCAGCTCCGATGGATTTCACGACAGCACCGGGCTTCCAGGAGGTCATGGGCTGTATGATGCAGTTCATGGATACTATGACTCAGGCTGGTTTATTTCCAACGGATCCTGCTACGGTGGGACGGGGAGTTCAAACCCCTACCACCTAGGCCACAGGTCATGCAGCGGCAGTATATCAGACTCTGGGTACTCTGCCCACGGGTGGAGCACATCCAGCTGTAGCACCTGAGCTTAGACCAGCCGCGGACGGCGATCCGCAGAAGTTACTTGATAGATGGACCCGGTTGCACCCTCCTGTCTTCGGGGGTGAGAGGGGAGAGGATGCCCCAGATTTTATTGATAGGTGCAAGGACAGGCTGCACAATATGAGGATCTTGGAGTCCAACGGAGTTGATTTCANTCGGAGGTGAGAGGGGCGAGGATGCCCAGGACTTTATTGATAGGTGCAGGGACAGACTGCACAACATGAGGATTTTAGAGTCCCACATAGTTGATTTCACTACTTTTTAGCTAGAGTGCAGGGCATGCAGATGGTGGCAGTCATTCATCCTGGGTAGGCCAGCATGTTCCCTTCCTCTCACATGGGAGCAGTTCACTAAGCTATTCCTGGACAGGTATATTCCACCCTCCGAGAGGGAAGAGCTGCGTTATCAGTTTGAGCAGCTGGAGCAGGGGCAGATGACAGTGACAAATTACGAGGCCAGGTTTTCAGAGTTGTCCCATCATGCCCTCATGATTCTACCTACAGAGGCTGAGAGAGTGCGGAGATTCGTAGCTGGGTTGCACTCAAGTATTAGGGCCAACATGGCCCGAGAGGTGGAGATGGGTACTCCTTATCAGCTTGTGGTCGAGATAGCTCGTCGGATCGAGGGTTACCGATCGAGGGGCGGAGAGAAGGGACAGCAGGATAAGAGGGCTAGATTTACGGGAGATTTCAGAGGTGCCCCAGGCAGGGGCAGGGGTCATTTTAGTAGAGGCCAGCCTAGCAGGCCTCCACACTCAGCTCCTCCACCACCTCCCCGTGGTGTTCCAGTGAGGCCTTACTTCAGTGCCATGCCGGAGAGTTCTTACCGCCCACCAGCCATTCAGGGTTCCTCCGGCGGGTATTCAGGTCATCAAGGTTCTCCCAGTCCTTACTTCAGTGCTATCCCAGAGGTTTTTCACCGTCCCCCAGCTATTTAGGGTTCTTCTTCTTCAGGACAGCAGGCCATGCCTCCAGTGAGAGCTATGAGTGTGGGGATTCAGGCCATATGAGGAGGACTTGTCCCAGACATCGGGGCAAGGCTATTCAGCAGAGTTATCAGCCTACATACTCAGCACCGGCGCTCCGTCCACCTAGAGGTGGAGGACAGGCTGGTAGAGGTCATCCCAGAGGTGGAGGCCAGTAAGGGGGAGCTCAGTTAGCTCCTATTCAGTTCAGCGGAGGTCAGTCTTCAGGTACTCCAGCCATATTCTATGCTATTCCAGCCCGAGCAGATGCAGTGGCCTCAGACGCCGTGATCACATGTACTATTTTAGTATGTGGTAGGGAGGCATCAGTGCTATTTGATCGGGGATCTACTTATTCATATGTGTCAGCCTTATTTGCTTGTTTTCTGGATGTTCCTTGCGAGTCCTTGGATTCTCCTATATATGTGTCCACTCTTGTGGGCGATTCTGTGGTGGTAGACTGAGTCTATCGGTCTTTTGTGGTCACCTTTTGTGGGTTCGAGACTAGAGCGTACCTTCTATTGCTCGACATGGTTGATTTTGAGATCATCCTGGGCATGGATTGGCTATCTCCTCATCATGACATCTTGGATTTCCATGCCAAAATGGTTACTTTGGCCATGCCCGGGTTGCCTAGGTTGGAATGGAGAGGTTCCTTAGTTAGTGTAGCCAGTAGAGTTATTTCCTTCCTGAAGGCTCGTCATATGGTCGAGAAGGGTTGTTTGGCGTATCTTGCTTATGTGCGGGACACCACTGCCGAGTTTCCAACGATTGATTCAGTGCCAGTTGTTCGAGAGTTTGCGGATGTCTTTCCTTCAGACCTTCCGGGCATGCCTCCGGATCAAGATATCGATTTTTGTATTGATGTGGCTCCAGGAACTCAGCCTATTTCTATTCTCCCGTACCGTATGGCTCCAAAGGAGTTGAAGGAGCAGCTTGAGGAGTTGTTGGCTAAGGGGTTTATCAGGCCGAGTGTATCGCCGTGGGGTACTCCAGTTCTATTTGTAAAGAAGAAAGATGGGTCTATGCGGATGTGCATTGATTACCTCCAGTTGAACAAGGTAACTATTAAAAACAAGTATCCATTGCCGCGCATCAATGATTTGTTTGACCAGTTACATGGTGCCAGGGTATTTTCTAAAATTGACTTGAGATCGGGGTATCATCAGCTGAAGATTTGGGCTTCGGATGTTCCGAAGACGGCTTTTCGTAAGAGATATGGCCATTATGAGTTCTTGGTGATGTCCTTTGGCTTGACTAATGCCCCGCCAACATTTATGAATTTGATGAACAGGGTGTTCAGGCCGTATATTGATTCCTTTGTCATCGTCTTCATTGATGACATTTTATTTACTCATGTATCCTGGAAGAGCACGAGCAGCATTTGAGAGTTGTGCTCCAGACCTTGCAAGGACAGAAGCTATATGCTAAGTTCTCCAAGTGTGAGTTTTGGTTAGATTCCATGGCATTCTTGGGACATGTGGTATCCGGAGAGGGTATCGAGGTCGATCCTAAGAAGATTGAGGCAGTTCAGAGTTGGCCACGTCCTACTTCAGCGACAGAGATCAGGAGTTTCTTGGGTCTAGCAGGCTACTACCGGCGATTTGTGGAGGGCTTTTCATACATTGCAGCCCCATTGACTAGATTGACTCAGAAGAATTCTCCATTTCGGTGGTCTGATGAGTGTGAGGCAAGCTTTCAGAAGCTCAAGACTGCATTGACTTCGGCACCAGTTCTAGTATTGCCTTCCGGTTCGAGGATGTATACTGTGTATTGCGACGCTTCACGCGTTGGATTGGGGTGTGTATTGATGCAGTAAGGGAGAGTTATTGCTTATGCTTCATGAGAAGAATTACCCTGTACACGATTTGGAGTTGGCGGCGATTGTTCATGCTCTTAAGATTTGGAGGCATTACTTATATGGGGTGTCTTGTGAGGTTTATACGGACCACCGCAGCTTGCCTCACTTGTTCAAGCAGAGGGATCTTAATTTGAGGCAGCGCAGGTGGCTTGAGTTACTAAAGGATTACGACATAACCATTCTCTATCATCCGGGCAAGGCGAATGTAGTAGCAGATGCTTTGAGTAGGAAGGCCGAAAGTATGGGTACTTTGGCCTATATTGCAGTAGAGGAGAGGCCTCTAGCCTTGGACATTCAGTCCTTGGCCAATCTCTTGGTGAGATTAGATCTTTCATATCCTCGTCGAGTTCTAGCTCATGTGGTTGCTCAGTATTCATTATTGGGGGAGATCAAGGCTCGACGATATGATGACCCGTGTTTGGCAGAACTACGGGAGACAGTGGTCCAGGGTGGTGCCAAGTAGGTTACTATCGGCAAGGATGGTGTTCTGAGACTTCAGGGTCGATTGTGTGTTCCTAATGTTGATGGCTTGAGGCAGAGGATTCTTGAGGAGGCACACAGTTCGCGATATTCTGTTCATCCTGGTGCTACGAAGGTGTATCGTGATTTGAAGCAGCATTTCTGGTAGAGGCCGATGAAGAGGGACATTGTGGAGTATGTGGCGAGGTGTCTTAATTGCCAGCAGGTTAAATATGAGCACCAGAGGCCAGGGGGCCTACTTCAGCAGAGGCCCATTCCTGAGTGGAAGTGAGAGCACATTACTATGGACTTCGTGGTTGGGTTGCCTCGGACGTTGCGGAAGGTTGACGCGGTTTGGGTTATTGTGGATAGACTGACCAAATTGGCGCATTTCATCCATGTGGCTACTACTTACACTTCTGAGAGGTTAGCTCAGATCTACATTCGAGAGATAGTCCGGTTGCACGGTGTACCAATGTCCATTATATCAGATCGAGGTCCTCATTTCACCTCGCACTTCTAGAGAGCATTGCACAGAAAGATGGGTACTCGTATAGATCTCAGCACAACATTTCATCCACAGACTGATGGTCAGTCGGAGCGTACAGTTCAGATGTTGGAGGACATGCTCAGAGCATGTGTGCTTGACTTTGGAGGCCAGTGGGACCAGTTCTTTCCCTTGGTCGAGTTTGCTTACAATAATAGTTATCAGTCCAGCATCGAGATGGCTTCATTTGAGGCTTTATATGGTCGGCGATGTCGTTCTCCTATCAGGTGGTTTGATCCTGGTAAGGCTAAGTTATATGGTGTAGACCTGGTGAGAGATGCTTTAGAGAAGGTGAAGTTAATTCAGGAGAGGCTCCGCACAACACAATCCAGACAGAAGAGCTACGCGGATCAGAGGGCACGTGATATGTCATTTATGGAAGGAGATAAGGTTTTGCTGAAGGTTTCGTCGATGAAGGGTATTATGAGATTCGGGAAGAAGGGCAAGCTGAGCCCGAGGTTCATAGGTCCGTTCGAGGTGTTGAGGCGAGTTGGAGAGGTAGCTTGCTCTACCTCCCAGCTTATCGGGAGTCCATCCGGTATTCCATGTATCCATGCTCCGGAGATACCACATCGATTTCTCTCACGTTGTCGATTTCAGTACTATTAAGTTGGATGAGAGGTTGGGCTACGAGGAGGAGCCAGTTGCTATTGTTGATAGACAGGACCGCCAGTTGAGATCTAAGAAAATTTCTGTTGTAAAGGTCCAGTGGCGGGGCCAACCGGTCGAGGAGGCGACTTGGGAGTCCGAGGACAACATGCGGAGCAGATACCCACACTTATTCAGCACTGCAGGTATGATTCTAGACCCGTTCGAGGACGAACGTTTGTTTAAGAGGTGGAGAATGTAACGACCCGACCGGTCATTTTGCGTAGTCGGACCCCGTTCCCTTAAATAAGACTTTCTATAGCGGCTTATCGTGAATTATGACTTGCGGGGATGGGTGGTTCGGGATTTGGAAGTGTTTGGAATAGTAAAGAAACACTTGGTTCCTTAAGGTTGGCTTTTAAAGCCAAGTTTGACTTCGGTCAACATTTTGAGTAAGCGACCTCGGAATCGAGTTTCGACGATTCCAATAGCTTCGTATGATGATTTCGGACTTGTACGTATGTCCGAAATGGGTTTTTGATGACCCGTGAGCGTTTTGACGCCAGATAGCAAAATAGAGTTTCCTTAAGTTTGAAATTTGGTTTGGAACGTGATTTTATGTTATCGAGGTCCAAACGGAATTCCGAGACCGGGAATAGTTCCGTTATGTCATTCATGACTTGCCTGCAAAATTTGGTGTCATTCCGAATAGTATAGGTCGGTTAAGCGCATTGAAACCGAATTCAAGAACTTAGAAATTCTTAAGTTTGATTCTAGGGGTTTTGAGGGGTGATTTTGAGATTTAGCGTTGTTTCGGGTGTTCCTAAGGCTCGAGCGAGTCTGTATTATAATTTAGGACTTGTTGGTGTAATTGGACGGGGGCTCGGGTGGGCCCAGGTGCCTCCCGGACACCACACGAGGCAAAAAATAACTAGCTGAAAATGCAGCTGGTGCACCTGATCTGGTGTGACCACAGGTGCGGTTGCCCAGCCGCAGGTGCGGGAATTCCGCAGGCGCGGATTTAATTCCGCGGGAGCGGAACCGCAAGTGCGGTCTCCAGCTCCGCAGGTGCGGGCCCAGCCTTTCCCATCTAACTCCGCAGGTGTGAGCCCCAGCTCGCAGGCGCGAGACCGCAGGTGCGGTCTTCGAGTTGCAGGTGCGGAACCCCTGTAGGCCAGGCAGTGTATTTTCATTTGAACACGGGATTTCCTTCATTCCTTTCATTTTTCACCTCCATTGAAGACTTAAGAGCTTGGGAAGAACTCTCCACCACCTAGCTGCTAAGAGGTAAGTAAATTCTACTAAAATGTTTGATTATTGCTCCAAAACTTAGGTAGATTAACATCTAAATAGTGGAAATCATAGGGGTTAGAGTGAAAACCTAGGGTTGATTAACTTTTGGGAATTTCACCACTTTTCTACCATGAAATCATATAAAAATTATATATTAATGATCCTTAGGCTATGGGTGAGTGTTATCTTCGAAAATTTCCGGAATCCGAGCATGTGGGCCCGGGGGTGTATTTTGGGATTTCTTCAAGAATAGTGAATTTACTAAATAAGTAGGAGAATTTCCATACCTTGAGCATGCATTGACATATTTATATATCATTTGACTAGTTTCGAGTCCTCGGGTGTAAGATTTGGAGTTTCGAGCGCGTTCTTGACCGGGAAGTTGATTCTACGCGAGGTGAGTCTCCTTTCCAACCTTGTAAGAGGGAATTGTCCCCATAGGTAAATGTAAACGATTGAGTTTGTCCTTATTTGTGGGGGATACATACGCGCAAAGTGACGAGAGTCCGTGCGTAGCTACTACTCTGTTGTGTCGGGTAGAATTTAGGACTTCACAAGCATGCCTTTATGTGCCTTACCTGTATCCTTACTTGTGTTCCCGGTTGCTTATCACCCTTGAAATTAACATGAGAATTTCGGAAGCTATGTGTAAGTTTAAGTGTTTAAATCCCTGGATTTAAGAATAATCCATGATAAATTCCTGAATTTCCTGATAATTCTGTGTATGTCTACGAGCACCCGTGTCGCATGTATAATTCGTGAGCGGGGTAGCCCTATATTTATGTCAACCGCGTCGCATGATCGATTCACGAGCGGGTAATAGATGCATCTATGGTTCGTGCCGCTCGACCCTCAACCGTGCACATTTAAATTTCTGCGGCGCTTCGGCCGTACGCCTCGGCATAATATATGCTATGTGCTTGATTGAGTGTCTTATTATTATTCTTACCAATTAAATTGTTTGGTGAGAAAGAAACTTGTGATTTTTGTTAAATATTGTTACTTTGCCCTTGCAGGGAGATCGTCATCTTTATATACTGATGCTTCATGTCTACTTGCTTTCTATAAATGTTATTACTTTTTAGATTTATTAAATAATATTATTGATGACGACCCTAGTGAGTAACACGTCTACCTCTCGTCACTACTTCTTCGAGTTTAGACGGGATACTCACTGGGTACATATTTATTTATATGCACTCATGCTTCACTTATGTACTTAATGGTGCAGGTTCATAGGTTGTTGCACCTGGTCACCATTCGGGTGTTCGTCGCTGAGAGTACTACCAGGATTTGACTACACGGTGAGCTGCTCTTCCTGGCGTTATGCAGAGTCACTGTGGAGCTTCTATTATTTTTGGGATATTTCTGTCTACCCCCTTTCAGACAGTTGTACATTCATTTTGTTTATTTGTATATTCCACTAGTCGCCTGTGGGCTTGGGACACTAGGTCTTGGCACCCGTAGTTGATTCGCTAGTATTTTTGCTAATTCCGTTTATGCTGGCCAATGATTTTGTGTTACTTTAAATCAACTTGCTTTACTTCCTCACTTTTATTAAAGGACTTCTTAAATTAAAACCGGATAAGTATTTGAACATCTCATTTGTTTAAGTAATTTCGTTAGTAACTAGTGTTGGCTTGCCTGACTTCGGTGTTGTGCGCCATCACGACCTGAGTAGGAATTTGGGTCGTGACAGTTGACATCACCCAAAATTCATTCTGAGGCCGTTTACACAAAAGTCAAACCTCCGGTCAACTTCCATCACCTAAGCTTCAAAAATTGAAAATTTTCTCCCAATTCGACTTCACATTATTCGGTAACTGAATCCAACCACGAACGCATGTCGGTATACCCAATGTGAAGTTGTTCAAGACCTTACACCACCAAACGGAGTTTAAATTCTCAAAACGACCGGTTGGGTCGTTACAAATTCACCACCTATAAAACGCTATGAATTATTGGATTAAGAGTTTAATAACTCAGCCTCCCATTTCTTGAAGTCTTGCACTATATACACACATCATAGGAAAAGACATAATTTAATAGTGCAGATTTGATCAACTAATGACTTGTTATTACCCATATGAACCTACTTCATGGGTCTCCAATCACATAGGTTGGGTTACCAGTTGATACATCTCAAATTGGCAAAAGTCTCAACATCTCGATGTTTCACTTATAATCCAAAGGATCGGCCAAATCCTCTTTTGACTACACATAATATGTATAAACAATTTTCATCTCTAAGCAATTGCTATATCACACATGTCTCTAGAGAATGTATCTACTCTTCCCATTAAAAGATTTATTTTCTTACAATGGCTATTGCGCCTTGGTAATCACAATTCATCGACATAATTATTGTCGGCTTAACTCACTAAGAGGTTGCTTAATCAACCTCATTGCCACACAATTCCAATATCATAATACACAACCAAAAGGTGATCACACAATCACTAGTGAATTTTTCACATCTGAATCAGAGATTTACTGTCATCATTGTATCCTTCTAATATAATGGATAATTCACATACATAATACTAGCTCATAGTATTTTTCGAGTAAGACATAAAATCATCTCAATTGAAATGAAACTTGACGTCTATACAAGTGCCTTTTGAAACATCTTTCAACACATATAAGAATTTATTTTCACTTGGTATCTTCCATATTCAAATATCAATGGTAAAATTTTCTAAACATAAATGCAACTTTAACTTCTACAAAAACAACTCAAATAAGTAAGAAAGCAGTCATAATTCAATGATTTCTCATCACCCAAATGGCTAAGAGACCTGAAGTCAACTAACTTTTCATACAAAAGAATCAAGACCTCATAGTACCTTAGAGTAGCTAATGTGTCACTTATAAATCATTTTAAATGACTTTATTTAGAGGACCAAATTGATATTCTCATGACTCAAATAAAACTAGTTATGTTATATTAGAATAAATACAAATTCATCGAAATTCAAGAGCTTAAAAAGCTCTTAAATATATTGTGAAATGCTTTAGAAAATATATGTAAAATATTCAAATATGATGAGAGGAGATTTACAAAATCTACACATTAATCATCAGCTTCCCTTCCATAAAAAAGATCTGTCAAATTCTATTTGACATGAATGATTATCATGTATAGTAAATTATTCACTCTTTCATTCTCATAGAATTAGCAAAGAACTTATACGAGTTGGGTATAAAATTAATTGTGCTTTTATTTATAACACTCCAAATTCAAAAATCAAATTTATTGAAATTGAAGATCAATTTAAACCCACTATCTTAGAGCTATCAAGATTTTCAAAAATGGATACGAATAAAAGCCTACATTTATGTAGGCTTAGGCGTATTCCTAGAAAAAACATACCTTAATTTTGTTGTTCATTTTGTCCTCCACAATGCAACAGGGTATAAAGATGAAGCAACAACCTGTGAAAAGTGAATTCCAAAGTAGAACCAGGAACGATGACACATAATACTCATATAATAATAGTATTTATTCACATCATCTTAGTACTCTCGAGGTTCGAGAATCGATGGAGAATGCTTATGTTTCTTTCCCGTTAGCCGGTTTGAGTACCATGTAACGACCATTAGAATTGACATTTTTCATAAACACAATTTATATCCTTAAGATTTTTGGAAAAATATTGGTTATGGAGAATAAGAATTAGCTTGAGGCATGTCAAGGACACTGTCCTTAAGGATATTTTGCTCACAGAGAGATAAATAAAATTAGGCGTATCCCCCAGGATTCAACAAGCTCTTCCGGTTATTAAACTGGGAACAAAATTAGCAGAACATTCTACAAAAAAACCCAGCGTATAGGAGGAAGAAGGAGATTTAGAAGGTTGTGTTAGAAAATTTGTCTTTAGCTCTCCGAAGACCATGTTTATATAGGTTTTGCTGCAATGGCTAGATAACGGCTAGTTAACGGCTAGTTTGACTTTGTTAAATGTAAATAATTACTAAATAATAAGTAAATAGAAATATAATATTTTATAGAAGAAAAGGTTTTCCAAATCAGAATATTGGACATCCCCTTTTGAGATACCATTAATTGTTCCAACAGAAACTAGAGTTAGTAATGTGTTTGATAACAAATAGTTTATATCAACAATGGTTGTGGGGAAGTGATAATGTAATGACCCAAAAGGTCATCCTGTGTAAATTTAACTAAAACTGTGTTCTGAAGCCCTGAAAGTCTCCATTTATCTCACCTCGATGTGCGTACGCAGCCCGGGCGCGTAGACGGGAAGCCTTTATGTGGAAAATTGAATAAAGGGTGAATTTATGTTAATTAATTGAATAAAGTTGACTGTGGTCAACATTTTTGGTAAACGAATCCGGACCCGTGATTTGACGGTCCCGGAGGGTCCATAGAAAAATATAGGATTTGGGCGTATGCCCGGAATCGAATTCCGAGGTCCCAAGTCTGAGAAATGAATTTTTAAAGAAAATTATTTTCTGAAAATAATAAAGACTTTTGAAAATGAACTTTGATGTGAAACCTGCCTTACCGGGCCCGTATTATGGTTCCGGAGCCCGGAACAGGTTTAACATGGTTATTATGAGTTGTCTATAAAATTTGGTAAGAAACGGACTTGGTTTGACGTGTTTCGGATTGAAAATGAGAAATTTAGAAGTTTATAAAGTTAAAGAAAATTCTATAGATTTTGGAGGTTAATTCATGGCTTTTGATGTTATTTTGGTGGTCTAATTACTCGAATAAGTCCGTAGAATGCTTATGAGGGTGTGTGTGTATTTGGTTTTGAGCCCCGAGGGCTCAGGGGTGTTTCGGGTAGGTGTTCGGAGTGCTTGGAGTCAAGGAAACACTGCCGGTGCACCAGTTTTGGTGTGCCTGCACCTGCGAGCCTAGGGCTGCAGGTGCGAGACTGCAGGCGCGACGTTTTGTCCGCAGGTGCGGTACCTCTCGCAGATGCGGACTATCTTCCGCAAGAGCGGGTAAGATTTCGCAGGTGCGGCCCCCAGTGGGCCTGGCCATTTTCCGCAGCTGCGATCCCTTTTCCGCACCTGCGAGATCGCAGGTGCGACCAAAGTACCGCAGGTGCGAGAGTCGAGCAATGAATTCTTTTAAAAAAAATTTCAGGCGTTCTTCTTCAAACTTTTTCTCAAAAATAGAAGGCTTAGGGCGATTTTTCAAGAGATTTTCTTCCCAAATCGTAGGTAAGTGCTCACTAATTGATTTTCTTCAACTTTTTAACGTTTTTCATCAATTATCATCAAGAATCCTAGGGTTTTCAAATGTAGAAATTGGGGTTTTGGGTAGAGTTAAAGCTTTTAGAATTTTTAGGAATTCAACCTCAATTTGGGGTCGGATTTCAAAACAAATTGTATATTCGGGCTCATGGGAGAATGGGTGATCAGGTTTTGGTCCGAACCTCGTGTTTGGACCAAGCGGGCCCGGGGTCGAATTTTGGTATTTTTGGAAGAATGATGGGAAATGTATAATTAGGCTTTGGAATTAAATTGTTGAGTCATTATTGATATTATTGAGTCGATTATGTCTAGATACTATCGTTTCGGAGTTGGATTCGAGAGGAAAGGCGGTGATTGAGGCTTGACTTGCATTTTTGGAGCCGAGGTAAGTGTTTGGTGTCACGATCCCAAATTCTAACGGGTCGTGATGGCGCCTATCGTGGAACTAGGCTAGCCAACCATCACTTTACTAGGCATTTGTTCAATTATCATAGTGCACAATTTAATAATAAACAACAGTCACAATAACGAAATAAATTATATAAGTCTAACGCCCCCAACCATGAACTAAACAACTCTAAACAACCTCCCGGGGCTGGAGTCAATAGTCATGAGCATCTGAGAATGAATAAGACTAACTCTTCTAAAAACTATAATATATGTCTCTGAATCAATTGCTAAAACTAATAAGTAAGGGAAGTGGAGAAGTTGTGGACGCTGGACAGCTACCTCGAAATCCCGCGAAATGCTGCTATCGAACCTGCGTCAGCTACTGCTGCGAGCTAGTACCTGGATCTGTGCACAGAGGCACAGGGAGTATTTATGAGTACGCCAACTCAGTAGTAATGAAAATAAATCACAGTCTGAGAAATATAAAGCACACAAACAGATACACCATTTCACAACAACCAGTAAAATATCAAGTCACCAAGTAGTGTTCAGCAATTTCATAAGTTCGAAATCAGTTTCCAGAAAACCTTTGAGAAGAAATAAATATCGATATATCTCAGTGAAATCCTCAGTAAATCTCAGTTTGAAAACGAAGTAAAACATAGTTTGAAAACTCAGTATAAATCTTCATAAAACTGCCCCTCGGGCCATAATCATTTCTTGTAACAATATCTTTCAGTATCATCCCATCAGGCAACCTCACAATTATTCTGACCATCAGGTGTCACGACCCAGAATCCTAATCCAGGTCGTGATGGCGCCCAACGACGGGGTTAGGCAAGCCAATATGAATTACACTAGGTGTTACCCTTCCCATTTGATTAAACAAGTCAATATTAACAATTTTAAACAATTAAGCATGAGGATAGCTTGATATGGAAATTACGCATAACACTACATGGCCAAAATAAAGCATATGTATGCATATACAACCCACATTCCCAAAATATACACTACGTGTGTGCCAGGAACTAGTGTCATGAGTGTCATGGGCAAAGTAACGGAATATACAAAGGATAATAATATATACAAATCCACAGTCTGAATGAGATAGACGGGGAAAATAACAAAAGTAAATGAAACTCCATGGTGCTGCTGGGGATCGCCAGGGAAAAGCAGCTCACCGTGAAGTCAAGTCCACTAGCTCAAGGTCTATCTCCGGTACAATAACCAGAAGCACCGGCCTCAAAACCTGTACAGTTAAGTACAAAAGTGCAGCATGAGTACATATTAAATAAATATGTACCCAGTGAATATCCCGCCTAACCTCGAAGAAGTAGTGATGAGAGGTCGACTCGATACTCACTAAGGTCCAACATTAATAACATATGATAGAATATAATGAATTACAGTAGGCATGTCAGGAAATAAGCAACAAGTACATATCAAGAGCAGAAATCCAAACAACTACTGAGTTAAGCAATAATGCACTTTCAAGGGTAAGACCACCGAAACGAAACCATAATCACCAAATATTAGATCCGCCGTGGCGTACGGCCTGCTCCCATAAGGTACCTCCTCAACTCACCGTGGCGTACGACCCGATCCCATATGTATCAAAAATACTTTCCAACACTACCGTGACGTACGAACCGATCCCATATATATCACAAATACTTCTCAACACTGCCATGCGACGTCCCGATCCCGTATATATCACAAATACTTCTCATCGTTGTCGTGGTGTACGGCCCGATCCCATATATATATCACAAATACTTCTCAACACTGCCGTGGCGTACGACCCGATCCCATATATATCACACATACTTACTTTCCATAACAAATTCCTTTCCATTCAACAATTTTTCCATAAAGCCTTAGAGGAACAATACTATACAAAACATAATCTCATAGTACATATGGCGTCACAATGAATCATATAAAGCATTGCAAGGAAGCATATAAGGCATTACGAGGAAGCATATAAGGCATGATGTGGGCCTAACTACCCGGACATAATAATGATAGCCGCTACGTACGGACTCTCGTCACTTGGTGCGTACGTAGCCCCCAAAAAATTTACACATAGCATATACATCACCTATGGGGCCAATTCCCTCTTACAAGATTAGAAAGGAGACTCACCTCGTGCCGAATCTACCCCTCGGACCACAATTGCGCCTGAAACTCTGAACTCTACACCCGAGGACTCGCAACTAGCCAAAAGGGGTATAATTAAATCAATGCATGCACAATGTGGGAAGTTATCGTAGTTATTCAATAAAATAGCTATTCTTGAAGAATTCCCAAATTCTAACCCCGGTCCCGCATGCTCAAATTACGAAAATTCTCGATGGGATCACCCACCCATAGCCTAAGGATCATTAAGGTGTGATTTCTACTTGAATTCATGGCCAAAAATGGGAAAATCACGAAACCCTCAAGAGCCCTAAAATTACTACCTAATTCCATGATTCTAGATAATTTAGTAGGGAATTTAACTAGGAATTAATGTTTGCAACTAGTAAAACTATGGAATTTACTTACCTCAATAACAGTGGTGGAAGGTTCCTTGAAGAGCTCTCTAAAGTCTTGATGAGGAAGATGAAAATGGAGGAAATATGCTAAGTCCCATATTTAATAAAACTGCCTAGGGATTCCTTCACAGCGATCGCGACAAGGGCCCTGCGATCGCGAAGGCCAACTTGCCAGACCTCTGCGATCGCGAGGGCCAACTGGACAGACCTCTGCGATCGCGGCAGAGGTCCTGTGATCGCGAAAAGTAATTGTGCCCGGCCCTGGCTTGGCACTATGCGATCGCGAGGATGGGACCGCGATCGCGAAGGCATGGAGTCCGGCCATCCGCGATCGCGAAGAAGAAGCTGCGATCGCGAAGAACAATCAGCAGCCCAGCCCAATTCTTTCTCCGCGATCGCGACCCACCTTATGCCATCGCAGAGAAGGAAACCAGACAGCAAAAATCTGGTTTTTCCAACTTAGCTCTCGGGGGTCCAAAACTCACCCGAGCCCCTCGGGACCCCGTCCAAAAGCACCGACAAGTCAGTATTCATGATACGGACTCGCTCGAACTCCCGGAACGCGAAAAACAAAAACGAAAATCAGAATTCAACCCCAAAACCAAATTGAATCAAGCTTAAGAACTTAAGATTCTATAATTCATTTCAATGCGCCGAACTGTCCTATACTACTCGGAATGATTTCAAATTTTGCAGACAAGTCGTAAATGACATAACGGAACTATTCCCAATATCGGAATTGCATTCGGACCTCGGTAACATAAAATCACATTCCAAACCAAATTTCAAATTCTATGAAAATCCTTAAAACATCATTAACTCTACATTTTCCCATTTTGATTCGAAACCTGTCAGATCAAGTCCGTTTCTTACCAAATTTCACAGATAACTTAAATAACAGAAATTAAACCTGTTCCGGGCTCCGAAACCATAATACGGGTCCGTCAGCACAGGTTTCACATCGAGGTTCATTTTCATAAGCCTTTAATATTTTCAGAAAACAATTCTCTTTAAAAATTCATTTCTCGGACTTGGATCCTCGAAATTCGATTCCGGGCATACGCCCAAGTCCCATATTTTCCTACGGACCTCCCGGGACCGCCACATCACGGGTCCGGGTCCGTTTACCAAATATGTTGACCAAAGTCAACTTTATTCAATTAATTATCATAAATTCAACTCTTTATCAAGTTTCCACATAAAAGCTTCCCGGCTACGCGCCAGGTTGCGCATGCACATTGAGGTGAGATTAACGGAGGCTTTCGAGGCCTCGGAACACAGTCATAATTAAATTTACATAAGATGACCTTTTGGGTCATCACAATCTCCCCCTCTAAAACAAACGTTCGTCCTCGAACGGTTGTAGAATTGTACCTGAAGTGCTGAATAGTTGTGGATACCTGCTCCGCATGTCCTCCTTGGACTCCCAAGTCGCCTCATCGACTGGTTGGCCCCTCCACTGGACCTTTACGGCAGAAACTCTTTTAGACCTCAACTGGCGGTCCTGCCTATCAATAGTAGCAACTGGCTCCTCCTCGAAGCCCAACTTCTCATCTAACTGAATAGTGCTGAATTCAATCACGTGAGAGAAATCAGCATGATATCTCCAGAGCATGGATACATGAAATACCGGATGAACTCCTGATAAGGCGGGAGGTAAAGCGAGCTCATAAACAACCTCCCTGACTCGCCTCAACACCTCGAAAGGGCCTATAAACCCGGGGCTCAGCTTGTCCTTCTTCCCGAATCTCATAACGCCCTTCATCGGCGAAACCTTCAACATAACCGTATCTCCCTCCATAAATTCTACATCACGCGCCCGCTGATCTACGTAACTCTTCTGTAGGGACTGAGCTGTGAGAAGTCTCTCTTGAATAATCTTCACCCTATCCAGAGCATCTCTCACCAGATCTGTGCCATATAACTTGGCCTCGCCAGGCTCAAACCACCTGATAGGAGAACGACATCGCCGACCATATAAAGCCTCGAATGGAGCCATCTCGATGCTGGACTGATAACTGTTATTGCATGCAAACTCCGCCAAAGGCAAGAACTGGTCCCACTGACCGCCAAAATTAATCACACAAGCCCTAAGCATATCCTCCAAAATCTGAACCGTACGCTCTGACTGACCATCAGTCTGAGGGTGAAATGCTGAGCTGAGATCTATCTGAGTGCCCATCTCACTGTGCATTGCTCTCCAGAAGTGCAAGGTGAACTGAGGACCTCAATCTGATATAATGGACACCGGCACACCATGCAACCGGACTATCTCCCGAACATAAATCTTGGCCAGCCTCTCCGTAGTATAAGTAGTAGCCACAGGAATGAAATGCGCCGATTTGGTCAATCTATCCACAATGACCAAACTGCGTCAACCTTCCGCAAAGTCCGAGGCAACCCAACCACGAAGTCCATGGTGATGCGCTCCCATTTCTACTCAGGAATGCGCATTTGCTGAAATAAGCCTCCTGGCCTCTGGTGCTCGTACGTGACCTGCTGACAATTGAGACACCTAGCCACATACTGCACTATATCCTCCTTCATCCGCCTCCACCAGTAGTGTTGCTTCAAATCACGGTACATCTTTGTCGCACCCGGATGAACAGAATACCGAGAACTCTGGGCCTCTTCTAGAATTCTCTTCCTCAGGCCATCAATATTAGGAACACATAAACGACCTTGGAGCCTCAAAACGCCATCCTTGCCCAAAGTAACCTCATTGGCCCTGCCCTGGACCACTGTATCCCAAAGCTCTGCAAGGCATGGATCATCAAAATGCCGAGCCTTAATCTCCCCCAACAATGAAGACTGAGCAACTACATGAGCCAAAACTCGACGAGGCTCATAAAGGTCCAATAGNGCCTTGCCTGGGTGATACAAAATAGTGAGATCATAGTCTTTTAACAACTCAAGCCACCTCCGCTGCCTCAAATTAAGGTCCCTCTGCTTGAATAAGTGCTGCAAACTGCGGTGATCAGTGTAGACCTCACATGACACACCATACAGATAGTGCCGCCAAATGTTCAAAGCATGAACAATCGCCGCCAAATCTAAGTCGTGCACAGGATAATTCTTTTCATGAACTTTCAGCTGGCGCGAAGCATAAGCAATAACCCTGCCATCCTGCATCAACACACATCCCAACCCGACGCGTGAAGCATCGCAATACACAATATACATCCCAGAACTGGAAGGCAACGTTAGAACTGGTGCTGAGGTCAAAGCTCACTTGAGCTTCTGAAAGCCCGCCTCACACTCGTCGGACCACCGAAATGGGGCATTCTTCTGAGTCAATCTGGTCAATGGAGATGCAATAGAAGAGAACCCTTCCACGAATCGCCGATAATAGCATGCTAGGCCCAAGAAACTCCTGATCTCTGTAGCTGAAGTAGGACGCGGCCAACTCTGAACCGCCTCAATCTTCTAAGGATCAACCTTGATACCTTCTCAGGATACCACATCCCCCAAAAATGCCACAGAACCTAACCAGAACTCGCACTTGGAGAACTTAGCATACAGCTTCTGTTCCCGCAAGGTCTGGAGCACAACTCTCAAATGCTGCTCATGCTCACCCAGGCTCCGCGAATAAATCAAGATGTCATCAATGAAGACGATGACGAAGGTATCAATGTACGATCTGAATATCCTATTCATCAAGTCCATGAAGGTTGCTTGGGCATTAGTTAAACCAAAGGACATCACCAGGAACTCATAATGGCCATATCTGGTACGAAATGCAGTCTTCGGAACATCTGAAACCTGAATCTTCAACTGATGATAACCCGATCTCAAATCAACCTTGGAAAACACACGAGCACCCTGGAACTGGTCAAATAAATCATCGATGCGCGGCAGAGGATACTTATTCTTTATAGTAACCTTATTCAGCTGGCGGTAATAAATACACATCCGCATAGACCCACCCTTCTTCTTCACAAATAGGACTGGAGCACCCCACGGCGACACACTTGGCCTGATGAATCCCTTAGCCAACAACTCCTCAAGTTGTTCCTTTAACTCTTTCAACTCCTTAGGAGCCATACGATACGGGGGAATGGAAATAGGCTGAGTATCTGGATCTAAATCAATACAGAAATCAATATCTCAATCTGGAGGCATGCCTAGAAGATCTGAAGGAAATACGTCTGAAAACTCTCGCACCACCTGCACTGAATCAATGGTCGAAGACTCGGCGATGGTGTCCCGCACATAAGCAAGGTAAGACAAACAACCCTTATCGACCATATGTCGAGCCTTCATGGAGGAAATAACCCGGCTGGAGGCACTAACTGAAGAACCTCTCCACTCTAGCCTAGGCGACTCAGGCATGGCTAAAGTGACTGTCTTGGCATGGCAATCTAACACAGCATGATAAGGAGATAGCCAATCCATGCCTAGGATAACCTAAAAATCAATCATATCCAGCAATAAAAGATCTGCTCTGGTATCAAAACCGCAGAAAGTGATCACACAAGACCGATAGACCCGGTCTACCACCACAGAATCGCCCACAGGAGTGGACACACATATAGGAGAACCCAAGGACTCACGAGGGACATCCAGAAAATGAGCAAATAGTAATGAAACATATGAATACGTGGATCCAGGGTCAAATAGTACTGAAGCCTCTCTACCACATACTGAGATAATACTTGTGATTACGACGTTTGAGGCCACTGCATCTTATCTGGCCGGAATGGCATAAAATCTGGCTGAGGCTCCGGAAGATTGAGCTCCCCAAGAGTGAACAGGAACTAACTGACCTCCTCCTGACTGGCCTCCCCCTCTAGGACGACCCCTGCCGACCTGTCCTCCACCTCGAGGTGGTCGGACTGCTGGTGCTGAACTCCTAGGCTGGTAACTCTGTTGCACTGCCTTGCCCCGATACCTGGGACAATACCTCCACGTATGACCCAGCTCCCCACACTCGAAACAACCTCCTGGCGCTACAGCCCGCTGCCCGAAAGAGGAAGAACCCTGAATAGCCGGAGGGCGGTGTGAACCCTCTGGTAAGGCACTGAAATAGGAATTAGAGGATCTCTAATGACTGGAATAACCGTTGGGTGCACCCTGGATGGCTGGAGGACAATAGGAACGCTCTGGAATAGCGCCGAACCGAGGCCTCACTGAACCACCTCGAGGGGGTAGTGGGGGTGCTGAATATGAAGGTCTGCTGGGCTGACCACCCTCGAACTGACCCCTGCTCCTAGCTGAAACTTCCCTGAACTCTCCTGAGAACCTGGCCCTCTTGTCCCCCTGACCCTACTGACCCTGTTCCCTGCTCCTCAACCGATACCCCTCAATCCGTCGAGCTATCTCGACTACAAGCTGGTAGAGAGTACCCATCTCCACCTCTCGGGCCATAGAGGCCCTAATACATGGATGCAAGCCTTCCACAAACCGCCACACCCTCTCGGCATCAGTAGGCAATATCATAAGAGCATGGCGAGATAACTCGGAAAATCTAGCCTCATAATCAGTCACTGACATCTGCCCCTGCTCAAGTCGCTCAAACTGACCCTGTAGCTCCTCCCTCTCAGAAGGTGGAATGTATCTGTCTAGAAATAACTGAGGGAACTGATCCCAAGTGACAGGAGGAGAATCTGCTGGTCTGCTGAGAATATATGACTGCCACCACCTGCGAGCTCTGCCCTCTAACTGAAATGTGGTGAAATCCACTCCATGGGACTCCAAAATCCTCATGTTGTGCAGTCTGTCCCTGCACCTATCAATAACATCCTGAGCATCCTCACCTCGCTCACCCCCGAAGATTGGAGGGCGAAGTCGGGTCCATCTATCCAACATCTTCTGCTGGACACCCTCAGCAACTGGCCTGGGCTCTGGGGCTGCTACTACGGGCTGAACCCCACCCACGGGCGGTGTGCCCGGGGTATGACGTGCTGCTTCTGCCTGACCTGTGGCCTAAGCGGTAGGGGTCTGGACTCCCCCTCCCGCCTGAGAAGTAGCAGGGTCGGCTGGAAATAAACCAGCCTGGGACATAGTGTCCATGAATCTCAGCATACGGCCCATGACCTCCTGGAAGCCTGGCCCCGTCATGAAATCCACTAGAGCAGGTGCTATTGGAGGCACCTCATCCTGCTCCTCCATAATAGGGTCCTCTGGCGGTGCCACTGGTGTAGCTCTGGGATGCCCTCGTCCCCTACCTCGAGCAGGTTCTCTACCCCTGCCTCTACCACGACCTCGGGCGGCAGGGGCAGCTGCATCTCCCGGGACAGAAACATCGGATGCACGCGTCCTCACCATCTGTGAGAGAATAGAAGAATACGTTTGAGTACATCATAGATTGCACAACATGTATGAATAAAGGGAAGTTTCCTAAAACCTCATAGCCTCCTGAAGATAAGTACAGACGTCTCCGTACCGATCCACAAGACTGTACTGGGCCTGCCCGTGACTCGTGAGACTTACGTGAACCTAGTGCTCTGATACCACATTGTCACGACCCAGAATCCTAATCCAGGTCGTGATGGAGCCCAACGACGGGGTTAGGCAAGCCAATATGAATTACACTAGGTGTTACCCTTCCCATTTGATTAAACAAGTCAATATTACCAATTTTAAACAATTAAGCATGAGGATAGCTTGATATGGAAATTACGCATAACACTACATGGACAAAATAAAGCATATGTATGCATATACAACCCCAACTCCCAAAATATACACTACGTGTGTGCCAGGAACTAGTGTCATAAGTATCATGGGCAAACTAACGGAATATACAAAGGATAATAATATATACAAATCCACAGTCTGAATGAGATAGACGGGGAAAATAACAAAAGGAAATGAAAATCCATGGTGCTGCTGGGGATTGCAAGGTAGGGGTGGGCATCGGTCGGTTCGGTTCGGTTTTTAACATTATCGGTTTTGCCTATCGGTTATCGGTTTACAAATATCATAACCCGATAACCAAACCGATAAGATATTGGTTATCGGTTAATTGTTTATCGATCATTATCGGTTCGGTTATCGGTTTACTCGATAAGATAAAACAACTTAAAAAAATTTGCAATATATAAAACTAAGAAATCAAATTGCCAGAAGTTTGTTATATACAATACCGTAGTTGGTCACTTGGTCTGTCAAGTAAATATCTTATAACATGCATCATAGTAGTCACTTTTATACACGTTTAACGAGCCTCAATTTGTGCCCGTAACATTCACTGCTTTTTACTAGTAATTTGGGCCTGAACATTCATAAACAAGTAAATAAAAGAAGAAAAGCCACCACAAGCGCAATGAAAGTTTGTGGAGTGCAAAATCAGAATGTATATTTACAGTCTTCACAATTCAAGAAACAAAAGTACTACTTTGGACATCTATTGACTACAACCTGGAGTTGGGTACTTGCGGGATGCGGCGGAAACAATTGAGAGTTTGAGACTAGCGGAAAACTGAACTACTGAAGAGGGAATTATGGAAATAAAACCCTAGTATATACTTAAGGGTAAATTAGTAAATTAGTTCATTCTTATTGGGTTATCGGTTTTTACCCAATAACAAAATTGCAAACCGAGCCCGAACCGATAACCCAATAATTTTTTTTTTACCCCGTTATCGAACCGTTAACCCAATAAAGAATTAACGGTTCGGGTTATCGGTTTTACCCGATATATGCCCACCCCTATCGCCAAGGGAAAGCAGCTCACCGTGAAGTCAAGTCCACTAGCTCAGGGTCTATCTCCGGTACAATAACCAGAAGCACCGGCTTCAAAACCTGTACAGTTAAGTACAAAAGTGCAGCATGAGTACATATTAAATAAATATGTACCCAGTGAGTATCCCGCCTAACCTCGAAGAAGTAGTGACGAGAGGTCGACTCGATACTCACTAAGGTCCAACATTAATAACATATGATAGAATATAATGAATTACAGTAGGCATGTCAGGAAATAAGCAACAAGTACATATCAAGAGCAGAAATCCAAACAACTACTGAGTTAAGAAATAATGCACTTTCAAGGGTAAGACCACCGAAACGAAACCATAATCACCAAATATTAGATTCGCCGTGGCGTACGGCCCGCTCCCATAAGGTACCTCCTCAACTCGTCGTGGCGTACGACCCGATCCCATATGTATCACAAATACTTTCCAACACTGCCGTGGCGTACGGCCCGCTCCCATAGGGTACCTCCTCAACTCGCCGTGGCGTACGACCCGATCCCATATGTATCACAAATACTTTCCAACACTGCCGTGGCGTACGGCCCGCTCCCATAAGGTACCTCCTCAACTCGCCGTGGCGTACGACCCGATCCCATATGTATCACAAATACTTTCCAACACTGTCGTGGCGTACGGACCGATCCCATATATATCACAAATACTTCTCTACACTGTCGTGCGTACGTACCGATCCCATATATATCACAAATACTTCTCATCGCTGCCGTGGTGTACGGCCCGATCCCATATATATATCACAAATACTTCTCAACATTGTCGTGGCGTACGACCCGATCACATATATATCACACAAACTTACTTTCCATAACAAATTCCTTTCCATTCAACAATTTTTCCATAAAGCCTTAGAGGAACAATACTATACAAAACATAATCTCATAGTACATATGGCGTCACAATGAATCATATAAAGCATTGCAAGGAAGCAAATAAGGCATTACGAGGAAGCATATAAGGCATGATGTGGGCCTAACTACCCGAACATAACAATGATAGCCGCTACGTACAGACTCTCATCACTTGGTGCATACGTAGCCCCCAAACAATTTACACATAGCATATACATCACCTATGGGGACAATTCCCTCTTACAAGATTAGAAAGGAGACTCACCTCGTGCTGAATCTACCCCTCGGACCACAATTGCGCCTGAAACTCTAAACTCTACACCCGAGGATTCGCAACTAGCCAAAAGGGGTATAATTAAATCAATGCATGCACAATGTGGGAAGTTATCGTAGTTATTCAATAAAATCTCTATTCTTGAAGAATTCCAAAATTCCAACCCTGGTCCCGCATGCTCAAATTCCGAAAATTCTCGAAGGGATCACTCACTCATAGCCTAAGGATCATTAAGGTGTGATTTCTACTTGAATTCATTGCCAAAAATGGGAAAATCACGAAACCCTCAAGAGCCTTAAATTACTACCTAATTCCATGATTCTAGATAATTTAGTAGGGAATTTACTAGTAAAACTATGGAATTTACTTACCTCAATAACAGTGGTGGAAGGTTCCTTGAAGAGCTCTCTAAAGACTTGATGAGGAAGATGAAAATGGAGGAAATATGCTAAGTCCCGTATTTAATAAAACGGCCCAGGGATTCCTTCACTGCGATCGCGAAGGCCAACTGGCCAGACCTTTGCGATCGCGGCAGAGGTCCTACGATTGCGAAGAGTAACTCTGCCCGGCCCTGGCTTGGCACTATGCAATCGCGAGGATGGGGCTGCGATCGCAAAGGCATGGAGTCCGGCCATCCGCGATCGCGAAGAGTAAGCTGCAATCGCGAAGAACAATCAGCAGACCAGCCTAATTCCTTCTCCGCGATCGCGACCCACCTTCTGCGATCGCAGAGAAGGAAACCAGACACCAAAAATCTGGTTTTTCCAACTTAGCTCCCGGGGGTCCAAAACTCACCCGAGCCCCTTGGGACCCCGTCCAAAAGCACCGGCAAGTCTGTATTCATGATACGGACTCGCTCGAACTACCGCAACGCGAAAAACAACAACGAAACGCAGAATTCAACCCCAAAACCAAATTGAATCAAGCTTAAGAACTTAAGATTCTAGAATTCATGTCAATGCGCCGAACCGGCCTATACTACTCGGAATGATTTCAAATTTTGCAGACAAGTCGTAAATGACATAACGGAACTATTTCCAGTCTCGGGATTGCATTCGGACCTCGGTAACATAAAATCACATTCCAAACCAAATTTCAAATTCTATGAAAATCCTAAAAACTTCATTAACTCAAAAATTTTCCATTTTGATCCGAAACTCGTCAGATCAAGTTCGTTTCTTACCAAATTTCAAAGATAACTTAAATAACATAAATTGAACCTGTTTCGAGCTTCGGAACCATAATACGGGCCCGTCAGCACAGGTTTCCCATCGAGGTTCATTTCCATAAGCCTTTAATATTTTCAGAAAACAATTCTCTTTAAAAATTCATTTCTCGGACTTGGGTCCTCTGAATTCGATTCCGGGCATACGCCCAAGTCCCATATTTCCTACGGACCTCCCGGGACTGCCAGATCATGGGTCCGGCTCCGTTTACCAAAAATGTTGACCAAAGTCAACTTTATTCAATTAATTATCATAAATTCAACTCTTTATCAAGTTTCCACATAAAGGCTTTCCGGCTACGCGTCCAGGTTGTGCACGCACATCGAGGTGAGATTAACGGAGGCTTTCGGGGCCTCGTAACACAGTCATAATTAAATTTACATAAGATGACCTTTTGGGTCATCACATCAGGCAACCTCACAATCACTCTGCCCATCAGGAAACCTCACAATCACTCTGCCCATCAGGCAACCTCACAATCACTCTGCCCATCAGGCAATCTCACCATCACTCTGCCTATCAGACATCCTCACAATGACTCATCATAAGCCCCGCGGGCATCACTCAATCGGTACCGGCGCTCACTGGGGGTGTGTTACAGACTCCGGAGGGGCTCCTACAGCCCAAGCGCTATAATAAGCCACAACATGTCATAAATCACACACAATATAAGCCCGCAACCTCACTCATATCATATCATCCTCACAACATAGGCCAGCAGCCTCACTCAGTCAGACACTCTCAATTTGCCCTTCAGGCCATAAATATACCGGGTTCTCGACCCAAAAATAGTGTTTCATTTTCAAGAAGTAGTATCAAAATACTCTGAGTGTCAAAACAATTTATCAGGGAAGGACTGAGTGAAAAATAATAACATATAAATGAGGAAAATATAGTAAACACAACCCTCAAAGGGTAAACAAGTCGGCACTAGGCCCCAAACACGGCTTACAGCCCAATTCATATCATAATAAAATAATATTAATTTAAGCATAGGCTTTGAAATCGGTTTCGCAACTCAATAGTCGCCTAAATAGGAAAGATGTTTCCAAAGTTTCCACTTTTTCATTTCAAAACCCGTGAAAGGGTGCATAGTCCGGGATTTCATACCCTCAGAACAGGATTTAAAGACATTACTTACCTCAAAACTAGCCCGGAATTATTCCGCAATGCGCTTGCCTCTCGAATTAAACTTTGAAGGCTCCAAATCTACCAAGTTCAGATTTTTATCATCAAAGTATGCTCAAGGAATAAATTCCAATCGAAAGATATCAAATTTAGCTCAAAAATTAGAAACCGGTCAAAACCCGACCCCCGGTCCCGCGTCCCAAAACTCAGAAATTCTTATGCAAAAGTGTTCTTCGTCCTCTCACAAGTCCGTACATATAAAGAACACCAAAATCGGAGTTCGTTTGACTCCTCAAATCGACCCCTAAAGGTCTCATAACCTCAAGCCTTAAAGTCCCATTTTTCTATTGTTTTTCATGAATTAAATGCTGATATTATGGTCTATAATCACCCATAAACGAGTATTAATGACTAGAACACTTACCTCTATGAAGAACAAGAATTTCCTCTTCAAAAACCCTTCAGAAGCCTCAAACCCGGATGAAATATTGAGAAAGATGGCTAAAATTCGCGAAGGCTGGGTTTTTATACCTTCTGCCCAGTGATCTCGCACCTGCAATCACTTACTCGCACCTGCGGCTTCGCAGGTGCAATGCTCCTTCCGCACCTGCGATCTCCCCTGAAGTCTCCCAATTTCGCACCTGTGATGCACCTTCCGCACCTACGACCACGCAGGTGTGACAAATTCCTCGCACCTGCGGACCACTCCCCACTCAGCCAAATCTCGCACCTGCGAAGACCAGTCCGCTCCTGCGAAACCGCACCTGCGGCTCCCTTTCCGCAGGTGCGAAAACACCAGCAACAACAATGTGCAGATTCACCAAAATCACTCCAAACTTACCGTTAAACACCCGAAACCATCCCGAGCCCCTCGGGACCCCAACCAAACTTACCAACATATCCCATAACATCATTAAAACTTAGTTGCACTCTCAAAACACCAAAACTAACATAAAACACCAAATTTACGTCGGATTCAAGCCTAAGAACTTTGATATTTCAAAAATCCACCAATGATGCCGAAACTATCCAAATCAACTCCGATTGACCTGAAATTTTGCAGACACATCAAAAATGACATTACCAACCTGTTTCAACTGTCGGAATTCTATTCCGACCCTGATAGGCTATTTTCCACTGCCGACCAGAAATTTCCAAAAACTAACTTTCGCCAATTCAAGCCTAATTCTACACCGGACATCACAAAATTATTCTGAACACACTCCTAAGTCCCAAATCACCTAAAGAAGCTATTCGAACTATAAAATCTGCATTCCGAGGTCGTTTACCAATAAGTCAACTCTCAGTTGACTTTTCTCACTTCAAGGCTAGTTTTAAAGACTGAATGACTAAACTCTCACTACGACCCTTCTGATTTCAAGCCTATCAACTCTAATACATCAATTACATTATAACCAATCTATAACAAGTCAATAACAACAATTATAATGCAGGTTTTACGTAAGGACAGACCGGGTCGTTACATTTGGCCTAACCTTAGCTTGAAGGAATAGGTATAGAGTCGTATTTGCTATGTGTATTGCATGTCCAACGTATAGGTAAGGTGACAAGTACCTATGTGTTGTGGTCAAACATTCCCGTGAGTCAAAAGTGATGATTTATACCGTGTTCTTGACATTCTCTGTGTTATGAGTAATTGGTTATTTAGAAGTGATACGTTGAGGTTGTTTCATGACGTGGGAAGTCATTGATTAATTATTCAGTTGAGGATTTTTATTGTTGAAATTATACTTCTGAGTGAGATTGGTTATAGCTGAGTCCCTTGCCGGGATGATAGGATTTTGTTGGTTATTTCTGTACATTTAGAATTTTCTTATTGTTAAACCTTCATTTTGAATTGTTGCTTCTGTGTACATTATGCACGAGGGGATATTCCGTGCCGAGTGATTATTATTTATGCACGAGGGGACATTCCGTGTCGAGTGATTATTATTTATGCACGAGGGGACATTTTGTGCCGAGTGATTATTATTTATTCACGAGGGGACATTCCGTGTCGAGTGACTATTATTTATGCACGAGGGGACATTCTGTGCCGAGTGATTGTGAGCTTATACACGAGGGGACATTCCATGTCGTGTGATGGTGAGTCTATGCACGAGGGGACATCCCGTGCCTTTTTCTGTGTATTTACTTATTTCGAGCTGCTACGTTCCTGCCTTTACTTCTACATTTCAGTTATTATCTTATTCTGATGTTTTGGTAATTTGTTGCCCCTTTATCCCCAGCATGTTCTTCCCCGTAACTGTATTTCATGTTTATTTCATGTTATATTATTGAACTGCACAGGTATTAATTGCAGTCGTGTCCTAGCCTCATCACTACTTCGTCGAGGTTAGGCTCGGTACTTACTCAGTACATGGGGTCGGTTGTACTGATGCTACACCTGCACTTCTCTATGTTGTAAAGATTACGCAGCCGGACCCAGTGGACACTGTTAGAGAGAGTATCCTTCAGTCCACGCATGCGACATCGAGGTAGACCCGCAAACGTTCGTGGGCCCTGACGTCACCTTCTATCCTTTCTTCTGTCGTTTTGTGTATTTCCAGACAGATGTAGCACTTTATTTCAAACAGTTATTTTTAGCCAAATCTTAGTCTGGTTCGTGAGATTGTGACTCCATTTTTGGGTTTGTACTTAAAGGAATTTCTACGAGATTGGCTATTTTAGTTTTAGAATCTATTAACTTCCGTATTTTCATCATGATTATTTAGTTAGCGTTTATTGTTTTTAATTGTTATTATGTCAATTCATGTAAAATGTTGGCTTGTCTAGCGAGCTCGACGTTAGACGCCATCACGGTCTGAAGGTGGGATTTCGGGTCGTGACAAATAATTTCTTCATCCTTAACTACGTCTCTCGAGCCTTAATATAGAGTCGATAACAAATAGTTTAGCCAATTTGTTTAATTTGCTAGAAAAAAATGCAGTATATAGTGATATGATGTAGAACTATTTAACTAATGGAATCTAAACATATATTTTTTTTGGAAGAATTTAGCCCCTGTCATACTAAACCATAATTAAGAATGAAGTATTGGATATCAACTCATTCTTTTTTAGTTATTCATCACTTGGTATGTTTTTTTCTCTAAGTCAAGATTCATTCTCCTTATGTGTGTTGCTCATATAGGTCGTATTATTGCATATTCTCTACTAATATGAATAGTTTAAATGCACAAATAATTATATGTATTAATTGTACAGTATCTACATTTAGGAAAAGAAATAAAAATGGACAAGAAAGAAACATAAGTTTGAGACCATCTATTTTTAGCCATCTATATATCATCTCTTTTTTTTTTTTTTTTTTGTGCACGTGCTTAATTTAGCCAATCAACTAAATTAGGAGGAGAGATAGAGAGAGTTTTTATCTTTCTTAACTAACTTGTTTGAATAGAAGAAACGATCCGAATGATCTCCTATATTTATTTTATAGCTCTCATATAACATTTTTACAGATCTTTTTTTTTTGTTAAGAGGATATTTATATATTACTAGCATACAAAATATATTACACAGAGATGTCACTGGTGGGGTATTGTGAGACCCCTAACGTAGCAATGTTTTGGAGTATTGTATCCATATTACACTCCAAAAAAATTCTAACAATATCAGATCCTAGGATATCTTCCCAAAAGACATCATTGACAAACATCGGATGAATTGGCATTAGGCTAGATCTGTCCAAAACAACTGGCTTTGCTGCTTTCTTTGCTAATGCATCTGTCACCCTATTCTGCTCCCTGTAAGTGTGCTTCACCACGACTCTATCCTTCCTGCGTATTAAGGACCTGCATTCACAAATTATATGATCATATGTTAGGTTACCTACGATTAGCATTTGTATGATTTCGGCCGAGTCGGTGTTGATGTCTAATGGAACCCAATTGTTTTGCTCGGCGAGTTGTAGTCCTTTTAGGGGGGCCTTCAGTTCAACCAAAGTGTTTGTTGTGTGTGAAACTCCCATTATGATTTCTGAAGACTCCACCTATTCCTCCTATGCCTGGGTTTCCCTTAACTGCTCCATCTGTATTCAGCTTATAAGAGTCTCTTCTGGATGGCTCCCTTTACAGATCAATTATGAAAAGATCATATAATTAAAACAATATTTGAAAATAACTACAAAACTAAAAAAATATCCTCACATACTAGAACTTTATACTTTTGACACATGATATACACATGTAATGCACGTAATCAGACACTAATAAATGCCTATGGAAAGACCATTAGATTTAGGAGGAGAGAGAGACTTAACTTACCCACGATGTGGCACCATTTTATCACGGCAAATTGCAACTTACACCTTTTTATATATATTATCTGCACTTTCGAGAAAGAATACTCCTACTTTTCAATAAATTGAATTAAATTTACATTTGATTTCTTTTTTAATTTGCACTTGATTCGCATTTAAATATTCTAGAAGTTATTATTAAAGCGATCGAAAGTTTCTTATAGTTAGAGAGGGTAAAGGGGGGTAATTTTTGAAGAAAAGATGTTGAAAAATAAAATTAATTTAAAATTTTTAATCTTGGGCAACTTTGCTATTTATAAGTTGAAATTAGTTTTCCGTGGATAAATATATACGTTTAGTTTAAGAGTTAATGTCCTAAAACCTTCTTAAACTATTATGTTTTTCTCAGTCTTCTATCTAAATTATTCAGTATCCTCAAAACCCCTTGAATTATATTGCCCATCACGTGTATACACACTCGCTTGGGAGCGCGTGGTAGCGGGAAAAAACCCCATAAAATGGCCCACGTGACAAAATGCAATGGTTAATTAGCCTAATCCTCTTGCAACTTTATTTTTTAATAAATATTCTCCTTATTTCCTTTATATCCACCTTTCTTCTTCATATCTCATCATTCTTCCTTATTTTTCACCTTTATTTTTATTTTTTAATCTTCTTCATTTTTTTCACCTTTTTTCTTCAGTTTTTCATGTGGGTTACCTCTGAAAAAATTTCTCCATCTCTTGTTTCCTCTAATATAAGTTATTTTCTTCCCCTTTTTAGTCGTCTTTCATGTCTTACAGTCACGATCCGATTTACCCTCCGAAAGGGATCGTGACGGCACCGAGTCTCAACGACTAAGTAAGCCTAAATTTGCGGAGAAATATAGATAATAAAATAAAGACAGAAAAAAAATATAATTAGACATAATATAGCCACTCGGCATGTACAAATATCACTTCCCAAAACCCGGAATTTCACATCTAGTCACAAGATCTGTACTAAAATAGCTCTATACAACGAAGAAGCAGAAAATACATAAGATGTCTCTGTCTAAACAAGAATAGAAGTTGACTTGTAGGAATCTACGGACACGACAGAATTATCTTGTGCTCTCCTCAAAGCAGCTACACAACCCATAGCCATGGAACTGTGTACTGGTACATGGATCTGCACACGGAAAATATGTGCAGGAAAGGGCATGAGTACACCACAATTGGTACCCAGTAAGTGCCAAGCCTAAACCCAGTCAAGTAGTGACGAGGTCAGGTTAAGGCTCTACTGGATTTCATAAGTAAAACAGTTTAAAAATAGTACAGAAGGATAAAAATTCTAAGGTAAGCAATAAAAATGCATAATCTGAAAGTAGAACAGCAACAGGGAGCCCTTGGATCAACACAACTTATCACACAATGGAACCTCTCGGGATACGTCCCGTAGTTCCGAATGTAAAGATGCAGTACAGGGAAAAAGCTCCCGAAATACGTCCGTAGTCCCAATTTAAATATGCAATGCGAATGAATGCCAGATAAGGTGTATTTAAACAGTTCAGGAACAAGTCACAGACAAGAACCAGATAAAGACTAACTAACATGGTGCAAATTGTATCCACCATAAATTCGAAATTAAAGGATAGATTTAAGAGTATAATCATGGAAATTAGTCTAAACCGAGTAGAAATCACTTACCCAAATTGCCCAGGTGAAAATCTCTATAAAAATCGCACTTTCCTGAGCTCTCAAGTTCAAAAATGTGAAAAATGGCTTAAACCCTCGAATTGGGTTTTTAAGAATCTGCCTATGTGAACACACAGTGCGATCGCGTACCTATAGGTGCGATCGCGTAGAGTAACCACACGCGCCCAAAGAAAATGCACTACGCGAACGCGGAATACCACTTGCGTTCGCGTAGAGGAACGCGCCCAACTGTTGTCTCACTCTCTTATGCGAACGCAGCCTTTCCTCACGCGTTCGCGATTCAAGATGAGGATGAACCTATGCGTTCGCACTCAAATCTCACGCGGACGCACTGAACAACTCCTCCTCCCCAGCCCAACAAGCCCACGCAATCGCTGCCCAGGCTATGCGATCGCATTGCACAACCCAGCTGGCCCAAAATGTACACTACGCGATCGCGGATCCTCACACGCGATCGTAATGAACAAACATCTACTGCACTAACACCAGAAAACCAACAATCACACACAATGCTAAAAATGCCCATTGAGCATCCGAAACACACCCGAGGCCTCCAGGACCTCAACCAAACCTACCAACCAGTCCTAATACTTCATTCAAACTTAGTCGAGCCTTCAAACCACGTCCCATAACATTGAAATCAAGAATTTTGCATGGATTCAAGCCTAAGAACTTATGAAATTTCTAAAATTCACAACCGATGCCGAAACACGTCAAAACTAATCCGAATGACCTCAAATTTTATGCACAAGTCATAAATGACACTACGGACCTACAGCCACTCTCAAAATTCTATTCCGAGCCCGGTATCAAAATTTCATCTATCGGCCGAGATCGTCGAAATTCTAACTTTCGCCAATTCAAGCCTAATTCTTCTATAGACCTCGAAAACACATTCCGGACACACTTCTAATCCCCAAATCACCTAACGAAACTAACGGAGTCGACGGAATTCTATTCGGGACCCGTCTTCACACAGTTCCAACTACGGCCCGATTTCTAAAGCTTAAACTCACATTTAGGGACTATGTGTCCAAAAACTCCCCGAAATTCACAACTAAACGTTCCGTCTTGTCCCAAAAGCATAAATAGACATGGGAAAAATAGTTATTTTGGGATCGGGGCGCTAACTCTCAAAACGACCGATCGGGTCTTTACACTTACACATATTGTTGAAATTACGAACATACATTTAAATATTTTATTAAACCAACACCTTGTTGTAAAGAATTATAATAAATCTCTTAAACCTTTTTTGTGTAATTTAGAATTAGAGAATGTAGTTATTGGCTGATTAGTTTCTTATTTGAGAAATTTTACTTTGGGTAATCTTGTTTATGTAATATAAGTGATTTTTCATAAATGCAATACTATATGTCTTTTTTATTTTTATTTTGCTGCAAAGTGAGTGTAAATAAGGAATTATTCAATTGGAGTCTATTATAAAGCACAACCACAGTTAAACATAAATTTAACCCATTACATTTGATATTATTTTGGCCAAAGCTCCTATAAATTAATCTGTTATACGAGAGTAATATATCATGAGTAAACTACATAAAAGATTTAGTACAAACTATAAGTTAATATAGTTAGACAGACACACCTCTAAGAATTCAATACGGGGTTTTATTATATAGAGGAATATAATTCAGGGAGGTATCGGAGGCACTAGATAGTTTAAGTAGGTAACTGACAAAAAAGTTATAGTTTATGGGGGGTTTAGGCTAAATAGCCACGTACAGTATCGTATAGCACGTTTTTTAGATAATTAGGAGCGTGTTTTAGACGTACCTCTAAGAATGCAACGAGGGGGTTCTGGTATGGAAGACATTATAGTTTAGATTTTTTTTGAAGATACAGAATAATTTAAGTAGAAAACTAATTTAAAAAAATGATAGTTTAGAAAGATTTTAGGGTATTAGCTCTTAATTTAAAAGTCAGCTAAGAAGAGGAGCATTCATTTAGTAGCAAAGGTAATTACCACATTATTTTAAAATTCAAATGACATGTCATAATGTGATTATTAGGACACGGTTCCTTTTTCTTTTTCTTTTTCTTTTTCTTTTTCTTTTGGTTAGAAACAATTGAATATAAATTGCCTATCATCCAAAAGTAATTCAACTATTCTACCAACTTTTTTGGTACTTGAACCTTGTGACTTAAACTATGACGTAGAACTTGATAAACCAAGTATCCCTTTGCTTATAACCAATTTCTGGAGGCACTACCATACTGAAGCTATCATTCCTCTGCTTAACAACGATAGCAGGAGAAAGAAAATTCCTCTAGGCAATAATTCGTGAATGGTTTGAGTTTGCAGCATTTTGAGTTTGCAAAGCATTTAATGAGGACTAGCGTTGGGTTTTTATTTAAAGGGAGTGAATGGGAAATGGAGGAGGCAACTCATCTCTTCATCTCATTCTTTTATTGTTTATAAATTTAGAGGCTTGACTCATTTTTTATACATGAAAAATCTGAAAACTTCTCACATCTTTTTTTACATTGTTGCATTATTTTCCAATTAAATATAAATGTCAAGTATGATTTGCTCCGTTTGTTGAGTTCGCTCAAGTTCAGTGATTTGTAGTGCCGCTATCACACAATAGTTATACTGTTCTATCCCGGAGGAAATTAATCCATAACCTTGGGCAACAGTGATGGGATTAAATTTTTTGAGGACAAACAAACAACCCGTGAACTTGATTGATTTTATGCTTGTTAATTGAACTAACGTTTTTCCTTCTTTGACTTTCTGATTTTAACACAGATTACTAACAGAGAGTAGTGTTGGCTTCCTCTATGATCAAGCCTTGAATGCAGATCAAAAGCACACCAAGCGTACATAAACAAGAAATTAGGCTCGATGATGGCCTTTAGCTTGTCAATCTGTTGAGCTTGACATTAACATCTGCATCAAGCATCACACGACAATGAAATTATCCAGTGGGTGCAACAGATGAAAACCAAAATAAGAAACAACAAAGTAATAAAATGTGAAGGTCAAATAAATGGAAAGAGAACTATCCAATGAGTGAAAATGGTTACCTTTCTGGCTCTGTCGAGCAAATAAATAGCTTCCTTTACTCCATTTTCAGTAGCGTGCTCTTTCTTTGCCTCTCATCTGATATTGTAGCTGATATATCCATAATTATGTCTGAATTTTATCTTGAATTTCTAATCTATTAGGACTTTCTTTTTTGAAGAACGGAAATTTTTCTTTAAAAAAATAAAAATTATATGCTTTATCCTTGTCTTGTAGGAAAAGTCTTGAACACCTATAAATTGAGTATATTTGTTTCTCACAACAACAACAAATATTCACAATATAGTCATTAAAAAGTTTTATTTAGGGGGAAAAAATTTCTCTCGATAGGACTTTTCTTATATTAATTTTATCATAAGCAGGTCAATGGACATAACCATATTAAACATTGCGACTTTTTAGTATAATTCTCTTTGTTGTCTAATTTATTGTCTGTCAAATTTTATATGGTTAACTTTTACATGCATCACGTTATTTCGATCTCAACAAATAGTGTTGTGACCATTACATGGTTCCATTCTTTCTATCATAACACTCTGATGCTAATCTTATTAACAGAATGACTTAAGAAATTGGTTTCATAAATAGTATATTAAAAAGAGGCATAAACGAAACGATACGCTGTTTATCGAAAAATTATATGTATTGCTAGAAGATTGGGTTTTTGATTTAATTTTATATAACAATATATGTGTTCCGATTTCATTTTGGAAAAACTAAGTTCCAAACAAACAGATTGAGAACTTTTTTTTTAAAAACGAGGGAAAAACTAAAACAAAAGTAATTGTAGACAATAAATTGTGTCGAGAAAATAAAATCAAGACCAAAAAATATCACAACAATCGTAGTTTTTAATTTCAGATATTTGAGTGTACAATCTCTATGAATCCTCTGATTCTTCTTTCCAATAGTAAATAAATTCAAAGGCCTTTGAGCTTGATCTTGAATCTATATTTGTTTCCACGAACGATGATCTTGTTGTTGAGCTTGAATGCTTGATTGCTTGAACTTGACCTTGATTTGTTCTTCGTGATTGAGATTGAACTTGATTTCTTGAACTTGAACTTGATTGCTTGAAGCTTGAAACTTGTAGAGAAATTTGCGGCGTTTGATCCATAAGTTCTCTCTTGCTTCTTGTTATAACTTCTGGTGTCTTCTCTGAATTATGAAGACCCCTATTTATAGTTGTGGGAGGGAAGAGTTATGATAAGAACAAACCCTTTATGGTCAATCAAATGAAGTGTGACAAGGCCGAGTTTGATTGGCCAGAACATGTCACTTGCACACGTGGTGCGGTATCATTGGTCTTTTAATGTGATTTGTCATGCTTTGTCATTTTGACATGTGACATGATCCTATTGACTCTTCCATTTGACTTGTCGTACCACGTCATTTCACATGTGACACCAAACTGGGCCTCTTTGAGGATGATATCTTGGGATCAATATTTATTGGACTTAAGCAATTAATCCAATTATATTAATCCATAATATTTATTTGGACTAATATATTTAAATATAATCTAAATTATTTTATTGAATTTAAATTCAACAAAATTTTGCAAACTTACATATGCCCCTACTTCAAGACTTATCGGGAATGTATTTTGTCCCTTGAAGGCAAGGCTCGAAGTATAAATTTGGCGTTCTCGAGATTACATGCAATGTATTTTTTATGTTAGAAATAAAGCATATGCCAATGCCTTAAGCAACATCAATTAAGAATGCTGCATGATATATATTAACTCCATGTACATTGAAATACTTGGTGCAAAAATAAATAATCCCAAACGAGCAAGTGTTAAAGGGACATAATAATACTTTTATTATTATTATAATAATAGCCATGTATTCTTTCAAATCCTTGTACATCAACTTCACATGTGGTCCAACGTTGAGATTATTTGCTTTAAAGGAATGAGATTCCTTTTGATTAGATAAAAGTAACTGGCAAAAGAATTCATCCATGAATCTGCTTATGTCAAATAAAACGTGTGCTAGCTATTTGAATAGATACAATTCCAATAAAAATACCGACAAATTTAATCAAATCCCTTTAGGCATGTAAATTCATCCATGAATCTGCTTATAGGCATGCAAAATTTATTGAATTTAAATTCAATAAATAATTTGGATAATATTTTAAATATACTAGTTCAAATAAATATTTTGAGCTAATATAATTGGATTTATTACATAAGTCCAATATAATTGGGCTACAAATGATGTGCCCACTTCATAAGGCCCAAGATATCATCTTCTTAGAGGCCCAATTTGGTGCCACGTGTCAAATGACGTGGCACGCCAAGTCAAATGAAAGAGCCAATAGGATTGTGCCACGTGTCAAAACGACAAGGCATGCGAAGCCAAATCAAAACGCCAACGAAACCGCGCCACGTGTGCAAGTGACATGTTCTGGCTAATTAAGTGCGGCCATGTCACACTTCAATTTGATTGGTCGGAAAGAGTTTGTTCTTATCATAACTCCTCCCTTCCACAACTATAAATAGGGGTCTTCATAACCCAGAAAAGACACCAGAAGTTATAACAAGAAGCAAGAGAGAGCTCGTGGATCAAACGCTGCAAATTTCTCTACAAGTTTCAAGCTTCAAACAATCAAGTTCAAGCTCAAGAACAAAGAACAAGTCAAGATTCAAGGAGTACGAGTTCAAATAAAAGTTCGTGCTAGTTAAGTTCAAAATCATCGTTCGTGGAAACAACTACATATTCAAGATCAAGCTCAAAGGCTCTTGAATTTATTTACTATTGGAAAGAAGAATCAGAGGATTCATAGAGATTGTAACACTCAATATTTGAAATAAAATACTACGATTGTTGCAATATTTTCGGTCTTGATTTTATTTTCTCGACCCAAATTTATTGTCTACAAATTCTGGCACTCCAGTGGGACAATCTCTACCTCTCATCTCAACTTTTCAGTCACCAAAGTTCAAGAACATTGAAATGGCTTAAAAGAAAATCAACTCCAGTTCAACTTCCACCAAGGCTGCTAATTCCAGGTTTTATGATGATGTGGAAAGCATCCTCTATGTTACCTTTGGAAGCTTTGGACCAGTTACGAGGAGTAAAGCAAGATCGTTAGGACAACAAGCACCCCAAGTGCCATCCGCATCAACCCCTGTTTTTGGATATTCATCCTCAAAAGGAGCAAGATCTTTCACAAACGCACCCGAAGGAGGAAGCGATGTTGCTGAAAATATCAAGAAAACTCTTGCTCTGCTTGACTCTCCGAATCCAAGAACTCTGATGTGAAGGAAGATGATGATGCTTCAAGTGATGGATCCTCCCCACTTACACCACATAGCGTGAGCCAATCAAGGATCAATGTGTGTGAAAATCCATGTTACTCTCCATCGTCCACGACCATCATGCAAGCCATAGTGACAAACACTTCATCTATGGAGGAGCAGTTGGCAAACTTGACGGAAGAAATCGTTGGCTTGACCAAGTGCATGCAAAATCAAGATGCTAGAATTGACAAGCTAACATATAGGGTGGGAATCTTGATGGAAGAAGAATCCACCCATGCATCTGGAAAACTCCCAGAAGTTCAAGAGATTGATCCTCCCCCACGACAAGTTACATCCACTAAGGAAATTCCAGTCTCTTCGAAAGGGATGATTCCAACCAATCAATTAAAGGAGTTCATTAAAGAGACTATAAAAACAAATATGAAGTCGCTTCTAGGTCCTACTTTACCTATGCAAAGTCGTACACTTCAAGGATTGATATGTTGAAGATGCGTGCTGGCTATGAATCTCCAAAATTTCAACATTTTGATGGCAAAGCCAATCCAAAGCAACATGTGGCACACTTCGTTAAGACATGCAACAATGCTGGGACTTATGGAGATTACCTCGACAAACAGTTTGTCCGCTCATTAAAAGGAAATACTTTTGATTGGTACACGGACCTCGAGGCTGGATTTGTTGATAGTTGGGATCAACTAGAGCAAGATTTCCTCAATCGTTTTTATAGCACGAGACGTACTGTGAGTATGATAGAACTTACAAATACTCGTCAACGAAAGGGTGAACCAGTTATCGACTTTATCAATCGTTGGAGGAATGCAAGCCTCAACTGCAAAGACAGGCTTAGAGAAGCTTCGGGCATAGAGATGTGCATCCAAGGAATGCATTGGGGATTGCGCTACATCTTGCAAGGTATCAAGCCTAGCACATTTGAAGAACTTTCAACTCGTGCCCATGACATGGAATTGAGCATGGCCTCTGCTGGAAATGAAAGGTTACCCATCTATGAACCTCGCAAGGGGAACGACAAGCAAGAAGTCAGAAAGTGGGGCAAGTTCGTACCCAATCTTGAAAGCAAAGAAGCTATGAATGTCAACGCATCACCTGTAAAGTTCACGACGAAGGAGCAAGAAGCAGAGTATGAAATCCACTTCTTTCCAAGATAAGCCAAGTGGAAAGTTGACTCTAAAAGAAATGCAAGAGAAAGAGTACCCATTTATGGATTCTAATGTGCCAGCTATTTTTGAAGAACTCCTCGAGTTAAATCTTATTGAGCTTCCGGAGATGAAGCGACCAAATAAAGTTGGGAAAACAAACGACCCAAATTACTGCAAATACCGTCGACTTGTGAGCCACCCTATGGAGAAGTGCTTTGTCTTCAAGGACAAAGTTATGGACTTGGTTCGCGAAAAGAAGATCGTGATTAAAGATGAGAAAGAAAGCGCAAACCAAGTCTCTATCACCTTTGGCTCACTAAGTCCGGATGAATTATGTGGTTTTAAAGAAAGTAAAGATGAAGAATTACTAGAGAACGACAAAGCTGAAGTCAATCAACCTGATGATGATAAAGGTTGGGCGTTGATGACTCGACGTAGCCTCCACAAAAGGAGCCCACGAAAAGAATCAATAGAACAACCAACAAGGAAAATGATGGTGAAAAGACCAAGGAGATGGAATCTTGTTAAGCATTTGAAGAAAGCAAAAGTGGAGGTGCACCATCCTCAAAAGCAACGACATCCAGTGACCTTGGAGGAGTTCTTACCAAGTTGGTTCCGCACAAAGATTTCCCATGAGGTCATTGATGCCTCTTGTTGCCATGCTGACAAAGAGGAAGAAAAGAGTGATGACCTACCATTGACACCATCTTCAGAAAAGCTCGTTGAGTCCATTCCTCAAGAAGTTAATGCTTGTGAGGAAAAAGTTACGTTCACAAATGACGATCTTCCACTTGGTGACACTCCTCATAACAGACCATTATACCTGGTTGGCTATATGCGCGACGAAAGGGTAAATCAAATTTTGGTTGATGAAGGATCCTCAGTAAAAATCTTGCCAATTCGCATTGTGAAAGAACTTGGTATTACCATGAACGAACTCTCAGAAAGTCGTGTGATGATTCAAGGATTCAACCAAGGGGGGCAAAGAGCCATAGGTGCGATCAGGTTGGGAATCACCATTGAAAATATGCAATCAAGTGCATGGGTGCATGTTATCGATGCAAAGACTTCATACAACGGCTTGCTTGGGAGGTCTTGGATACATGAGAATAAAGTAGTTCCATCTACCTACCATAATTGTCTAAAATACTACGAGGGTGAAGTCGAGAAGAAGATAGTTGTTGATGATGAGCCATTCACCGAGGCTGAGTCACACTTCGCCGATACAAAGTTCTACTAGAAGAACCGTATTGTGAATGAGCTAAAAGTTGATGATGGCATTAAAAGCAAGAATAACAAGACCACAACTAAAAGAGCTGAGGTGACTACTAGTGAAGCCAAAGTTGTTACTGAGGAGGTACAACCCAACGCGAATAAATCTTATAGAGAGAATATTGCGTCTTATGGCAAGAAAGAAAGTCGTGCGCTCAAATATGTCCCCAAAAGGAAGAAAAATGAAGGCGAATCATCTAATCTGGAAACTAACATGCTAAAGGGGTTAACTCTTCCGGTAAAATGAATTGAGGCAGTAAAGTTGTCCTCGAAGCAGCTTGCAGGGTTTGTAGCCCAAAATCGTTTGCAGAATATGGCACTCCCTACAGAGCGAACAGATGAAGGTTTTGATCCTAACGCTTATAGGCTATTTGCAAAAGCTGGATACAATCCTAATGAGCTATAAAAATTAGGGAAGCTCCCATCAGAAGCTGCAACGAGGCAACCACGTGAAGGTTTGGGATACAAGCAACCCTCAGCAGTGCGCATCTCCATAAGAAGGGCGAGCAACAATTATATCACTGTAGAAGACGAAGATGCCGCTTCTAATAGGCCTTCTATCTTTGATCGACTTGGAAAATCAACTATGAGAACTTCCGTATTTGAGAGATCGGATCCATTAAAGAAGGGGACTAATTTCCATAGAAATTATCGAAATACAAGAGCACTTGCTTCGCCCAAAATTCAAAAGATCTCTAAAGATTTCCAAAGTTTGGTTCCTTCTAGAATGAAGCAACAAACAAAAGTCATGGTTCCGTGTGATGAACTACTGAAGGTGAATCCATACAATGTGGTCTACACTAAAGAACGTGATGAAGACGAAGAAAGTGTGGGTCCTCGTATCATGTTACTGCACAAAGCGAGCATGGTGTTTTATCTCTAATGGAGGAAGACGAGAAATTGGACGATGTTTCACCGTGTTATCACATATACTTCAACGATGGGGAACCTAAAGAAGATAAAGATGTGAAAGACGCTCCCCCGAAAGTTGAAGAAGGGGTGAAGGTAACGGTTGATGCCTTAAAAGAAGTTAACCTTGGCACTGATGAAGAACCAAGACCCACCTACCTAAGTGCTTTACTAGAAGTTGATGAAGAAAGCACTTATATTGAGTTACTCAAGGAGTTTAGGGATGTCTTTGCTTGGAGTTACAAGAAATTCCTGGCTTGGACCCTAAAGTAGCAGTCCATCACCTAGCGGTCAAGAATGGTGCTCAATCTGTTAAGCAAGCTCAAAGGCACTTTAGGCCGGACTTGGTTCCCTAATTGAAACAGAAGTTAACAAACTCATTGAAGCTTGATTTATTCGGGAAGTTAAATACCCAACGTGGGTTTCAAGTATTGTCCCTGTAAGGAAGAAAAATGGCCAGATTTGAGTGTGCGTCGACTTCAGGGATCTCAACAATGCGTGTCCCAAAGATGAATTCCCGCTTCCTGTTACAGAGTTGATGAGCGATGCTACTACTAGTTATGAGGCAATGTCGTTTATGGATGGTTCGTCACGCTATAACCAAATTTGCATGGCACCAAAAGATGAAGAGCTTACTGCATTTCGCACCCCAAAGGTATTTATTACTACAGGGTAATGCCTTTTGGCTTGAATAACGCTGGTGCTACTTATCAAAGGGATATGCAGAAAATTTTTGACGATCTTCTCCACAAAAATGTCGAATGCTATGTGGACAACTTTGTGGTAAAATCGAGAAAGACGGGCGACCACTTGAAAGACTTGAGAATGGTGTTTGAGATGCTCCGGAGGTACCAACTTAGGATGAATCCATTGAAATGTGCCTTTGGAGTTACTTCTGGAAATTTCCTTAGTTTCATTGTCCGATATAGTGGGATCGAAATTGATCAAGCCAAAGTGGATGCCATTTTGAAAATGCTTAAGCCTCGGGGTATTCATAAATTGAAAAGCCTGCAAGGAAAGTTAGCGTACCTTAGGAGATTCCTCTCAAACCTATCTAGGAGGTGCCAACTGATCGGCTCCTACCTATACCACCAAAGAGTAGCAAGTACGGGGGTTAATGCAGCTTTTACCCGAAGGGTCGAGATCGATTTCCAAAGGGAGCTATATATGTTGGAGTCGAGTGTCTAAGTGATCTAATAGCGTGTTGTGTTCCTAATTGCACTTCTCATAAAAAAGGGTTTGCAATTATACTATGGTTTTAGCCTAATTGAAATTACGAACTAGCTAACTAAAATCTTTTTTAAGGATTTCTTAGTTGATAAAAGGGACTAGGGCTGTGATTCCACCTAGGTGAGCAATTAACGGGTCTAAAATCTAGAATGCGATTGTGAAACGGGGATTTATGGCATAACCTCATGCTAAGGTACTCACCCACTACCTCTTGGTAATATGGGTGACTTTACCCAAAATTGGTTTTCTCAAGCACAATTGGGTGTTTCCATGAACCGCACGAATTGGCTCAAATCAGGTGTAGCTATCTCTAGCATCCACCCTTTTACTGGGGCTATCAACCTCTTGAGCTCACCCCAATATTTTGTTAGCTTAATTACCTAGACTTGGGTCATCTTTCTCAAGAGTGACCCTAGTCATAAAGGATTGACATAGTGTTTGCAACCACTAAATCTGAGATTTATGCATAAATTAAGCTAAATACCAAACACCCATACACATAATCACTCTAAAATTGAAAACCCATTAAGTACCCACACTAGGGTTGGATAACAACCCTAGAATAATGGGTCTAGCTACTCATGAATGAAGAAGAAACACAAGTAAAAGATGGATTTAAACTCATAATTGTGATCTTCAAGGTACTAGTTGAAGAACTAATGTTAAAACCATGCTAAAATAACTCAAAATGGCTAAAAAGTAATATTCACGTCTTCTCCAAACGGCCGATGCCCTAAAAATGAAGAAAAGATCTATTTATACATGGCTGAAAATACTAGACAAAAATGCCCCTACAGAGAATCCGCTCCCAGTGGATTTATGAGCGTTGGGGCGGAGAGACTTCCGCTGCAACTGATTAATGACCGCTGCAGCGATTTTGCACTTTCCAGTTCTCTGATTCTTCAACTTTGCGCCCAGCGGAATATTTAAGTGTTGCAACGGTGGCTGGAGTGCGGCAGCGGAATAATACTGTTGACCGCGGAATCATAAAGTCACATCTTTGCCCATTCTCTGAAGTTTGCCAACCGCGTCCAGCGGATAATTGAGCGTTGCAGCGTTAGATGGACCGCTGCAGCGGAAAAGTGGCACGGACAGTGCTTTGGATGGCCTTGAAAACCAGCTCTCTGAACTTTTCAGCGTGGCAGCGAAGAGAAATCCGTTGCAGCGATGGGACAAATGTTGCGCAGAAAAATGGGCGTTGCAGTGGTTTGGCTGGGTCCTGGAACTTTGCAAGTTCTGCTTCTTTTTGAGATCTTTTGGATCAATATTTACAAATCCACTTAGTTCCTGCAATTCAAATCATTTGCATCAAAATGTGGGGTTAATTAGACCAATTGTTGCCTCAAAAATCTTAAGAAAAAAGGAGTAAATAGTAGTACAAATCACTAGTTATCAACTCCCCCAAACTTAAGGATTTGCTTGTCCTCAAGCAAACAAAATAACTCCCACCTCCGTAACAAGAAAAGATAAAGTATTTCAGCCATTAAAATGTGATTCATCAAGCTTCAATTGGGACTAACGACTATCCTCAACACAAATGAGTTATTAACAAATTTATGCAATGACTTTCTAGCTTACTGCATCTAACGTGACACCAAAGCTTCAAGAGTTGACTAAGGTCGTCATAGAGCTTCTCTATTTTACCTCAATCACTGTGGATACCAGAATCTTCCTCCTCTACTCTCCTTAGGCTCACCTCACCATAAAGAATGTCTCTCAAAATTGGGTTTATCATGGGGTGCTCTCTTCACTCTAAAAAGAATGCGTCAAGTCCGGTTTTTCGTACCATAGACTTTCCCCTCGTGTAAATCACTTCTAATGTAAGCTCACTCAAGTTGAGATCCTATAGGGCTTTGTTGGGTTGTAATGGAGGCTTTTTGGATTGAATTTTGGTCATAATGAACTTTGGTAGAACATCTTCCCTTAAGCACTCCAATTGTTCACATTTTTGCACATGAAACTCTTGACTCTTTGAGTCACAAATTTTCCTTGGGGAATTTAGAGAGACTCATAGTCACTCTCTCTTTTATTTTGGGCTCTTTTTCTTCCCTTTTTCTTTCTTTTTCATCATTTCAACCTCTTTTTCAAACTTTTGCTTTTTCTTTCACTCTTTTTTTTTTCCTTTTTAGTTCACTATGCTTTTCAACCTTTTCTTTGGCCCATTAACTATGCATTTCCTCGTCTCTCCCCCAAACTTATGATTTTTGCCAATTTTTCATCAAGAGTTCTCAAGGAAAGAATGTGTTCCAAGAGAGGGTATTTAGAGAACAGATGAAGGCTTTAACATGGTTTTTGAACAAGTAGGCTCAGGCTAAAAGGGGTTGACTAGAGATCTTGTCAAGTTAGGCTAAAGAGGTCTTTCAAATTCAATAGGGAATCAAGGAAGGCCTATGATCATCTCACAAGTCAAGCTCACTTAAGATTTCGCCTAGACAAATACTCGGGGCAAGTTCTAGACTTATAGGTACGGTACTCGGGATATGTAATTTCAAACCTCACCTCACAAGCCTTAGGATTGCTAAATAGTATCGAGTCGAGGGCCCACAACAATCTTGGTTAAAATTTGAAGCTCAAATATGGCCATGAACACCATTTGACGACAGGTTTAGTCAACTCAAGACTCTAAAGGTCACAACTAGAAATAGCCTCATTTGTAATTTGTCTTTAACCATAAGATCGAAGGTAGATCTGTTGGTTCCAAGTGAAGCTCTATTTGAATCACATTTATTCATTACTACTGAAACAAAAGAAAACAAAAACAAAAACAAAAATTAAAACGAAAAATTGACTCAATCCCTTAAGAAGGTCGTCACACCGTATGTCGTAGGGAAGAGACACCCGGTTCACACAATTTTCACCCCTGGAAAGAACCGTGACCTTAAGAAAACCAGGGGCTTATTGACAACGCAAAAAGGAAAAGAAGAAGTTACAAATTAAAAAGAAGCTACTAAATAAAATAAGAAGTTAGACTACAATTGGAAAAAAACTAAAGAAGTTATACAGTAGAAAATACGAAAAATAAAATGAATATTTACAATAGGGGATGAATATATACATATGATAGGGTACGGAAACTGAATATATACATACCAAAATGAAAAGTACGGAAATGTAAATAAGAAAAAGAAGAAAAAAAGAGTATCAACAGTTATTACAACCCAAAAATCAATCAAATTATCTGAATCAACCAACCAACAAGTAGAGGCCACCCCCTCCAATAAAAACTAGCATTGCCCTCAATGCTATCAAACCAAAATATAGGACATGGGATAGGGGTGAGAGAGAGAGTAAGAAGGAACTCCCTAAGGTGCCTCAGGATGCAAAGGAGAAGGGTCAATAGGGGCAGATGAAGAAGGTGTTGTGCCAGTGGTGATAGGAGGATCCTGTGCCTGTGTGGAAGTCTGGCCCTCGGGCTCCTCTAGCTGAATCTCCATGACCTCTGTCTGGGGAATGGCACCTCTACGAACTAGAGCCAGTAGAAGGTCTGCCTTATCCATAGCCGGGTTAGTGGGTACGGACTCTCCTAGCAATAGATCAAGGGGGATGTCCCCCGTAGCATCAACCTTGGACATCTCCTTCACCAAAGCTTCCTGAGTTTCAAGCATCTTCTTCTGCACCTTGTTTGAAGCATCTTGGGCCTTCTTCATTTTCTTCACATACTTGCCCAAATAATCAATCTCCGCTTGTTGCTTGTCCATTGTCTCCAAATTTTTCTTCTAGTTGTCCACCACGCTCTTCAATATGTCCTCTAGAGACGGAGGCAATGCAATAGTCGCCGGAGCTGACTGAGCTGCAACTGTAGCTGAAAGATCAGAAAGTTTAGATAAAGCTACCTGCAGCCAGTTGGTGATACCAACTAGAGTCTGGGACACCTTCAGAGCTGTCTGAGGATAGGTGGATGATGATGGCACTGATATTGGTATGGGTGCAGCAGGGTCTGATGGAGGATTAGTGACAGCAACAGCAGTAGGCCCCTCAGAAGGAACAGAGCCTCTAGCAGCAGTGGAAGGCTCTGTGGCTGTGGAAGTACCGGGGGCTACAGAGGTAGAGGCTTTCCCTCTTTGCTTGGGGTTGTCTGGCCCCTTCAAATGATACCAAGAGAAAGCTGACTGAGGCTGCATAAATGTGTCAAAATCCCTCCCCTCAATCTCATTGTCTCGGAAGTACATGGTTAGGAAATGGGGGAAAGGATAAGAGGACTCATCCCTCTTCACGACCCGCTCTATCACTCGACACGTGATGTTCCCGACATTGATCGGAATGCTGTCCATAATAGCTCCAACTATCACCTCCCTGGAAAGGGGCATATCACTGTCATGTAGAATGGGGTTTATCCTGCTGCGCACAAATGTGGCCCATCCCCGGGCCTCAAAACTCAGAGTATTCCTCTTGATGAGGGTGCCTCCTGCCTCCAACCAACCAGTCAGGAGTAGTCCCTGGAGCAGCAATGACTGAAGCCAACCACGGGCGAGCCAAATCCTTCTAATTAACCTTCTCCAAATACCGATTCTCATCAAACCTCCTAAAGCCTGCATAGTCATTGAAAGCACTTCCATTGTATTGGATTTTCAAGTTGCGAACTTTGGTGAGGTAAGTTCCCTTTTTGGTGAATGCCACATTGGTGTAGAACTCCTTCACCACAAACTCATTTGCATCAACCACCCGGGTATTGAAAAAGTCCCACCCCTCTCTTTCTAAGAACTTCTTTTTGACATTGGGATTTAGGGGTAAAAGGTCCTTGATGATTAAGGGCCTTTCTGGGATGAGAGATATCCGAGGCCACATTTCTCTGAACTGATGGTAGGCCGGTTCATAGACAAACTGATCCTCCCATGCTGCATGGTTTCTGGTCCTTTGCAAACCAGCAGCATGTGCTAAGGTGTCTCCACCCATCCCATCGTCAGGTCCCTCGTCTAAACTCTCGAGGTTGATGGAAAGAGGGACTACTAAATGAGTTTGCTGACTGGGTTGGTGCAGTTGTGCCCTCAGGAGGTGTGGCTGAATGACTGGAGAGATCTTAAGAAAACTCCGAGCTAGTGGGCTCGTTGATGAGTCTCCTAGGCTTTGATACTGTAGTTGCTAGAGCTGCCCCGCTCTGACCCTCCGAAGCTTCCCGGGAGGGCAAGTATTCACTGGACTCCGACTCAGAGGGGCTTGTTCTTTTTCTCTTTTGTGATTTTCCCACTGCTTTTATCGGTGTTGCTTGCCCTTGCCTCGACCCCTTGAAGGGTCACCCCTCCCGGGTTGCTTTTCCGGTCCACCTCTAGATCGCACCATGATCTGCAACATGTAACACACATTGTCAATACATTGTATCTAAGCACCAGATAGAATTGCAGAAATAGAGAGTGAAACAGTGTTTTCAGAAACAAACCGCTGTCAGAGGAAAAGAACCGCTACATCGGAAGTCAGGGGACTCAGACTACCCCTCTCTAAATCTATGAAGCGCGGTCCGCGGAAAAATGGTATGTTGCAGCGTTTGGCCACCGCTAACAGCGGAAATCTGGCCGCTGCAGCGGAAAGTTGGGACTTTTGAGAGTTAACTCTCTGCAACTGGGAACCGCTGACTGTGATTTAATGCCCGCCGCAGCGATGCACAGTACCGCTGTCAGCGGATTTTTAGTCTGCTGCAGTGGAAACCTCAATTTGCAACCATAGGATTTTGGACCTCTACTGTCAGCGGAATTTTAAAACGTTGCAGCGGAGGTCGTGGACAAGTGCATTGATGCTAGGGTTCATCAAAATTTTAAAATTTTCAATAAATTGCACAAATGAATCACCCTTTTACCCACATAAGAACTCAGAAAGTATTTCCCCACATTGTAAAACACACTAACAATTCAATTTGTAACATTAGGGTTGTATTAACTCTATACAAAAACAAATAAAAGGAAAATAAAATAAAATACCCTAAAACTAAGAACAATTAATCAACTAACAAAAATTAAACATGGAACATACTAGTAGATGAAGGATGAAATTAAAATCTCAAATGAGCAGTGCAGGAGTGAGAGCATAGTAAATATTAGGGTTTGGAGAAAATGGGTGAAAAGAGTAAAAAGAAGAGGGTCCCTCAGTATATATACTAGAGCACCGGGACCCACGACCGCCTTAACAAGCGCGGCAGCGGATTTATACTGCTGACCGCGCTTTTGGTCTTTCAAACCTGCTGGATTTTCACCTTAACCGCTGCAGCGGAATTCCACCGCCATAGCGAAGTGCACTCCGTGACAGCGAAATAGTAAACGCTGCAGCGAAGTGGAGATTCAGAGTGCTTGTTTTTGGGATCAATTGGACCGTTGTCAGCGGTCATTTTCCGTTGTAGCGCTTGGTCACCGCTGTCAGCGGATTTTTGACCGCTGCAGCGAAAAGTTGCTACTTTGCTCAGTTTCTAGATTTTCACCTGCACTGCATCCACCAAGTCCTGCATCAACTTCACAACTGGTTAGTTCACAAAAACCTATTCTACCAAAAACAACCAAAAACAAAGAAAAGAAAATCTTGGGTTGCCTCCCAAGAAGTGCTTGATTTAACATCGCGGCATGACGCAGGTTACCATGTTCAGAGGACTTTCAGCAACGCCACCACATGGCTATCATCAAATGTACCCATATAATGTTTGACCCGGTGCCCATTCACACGAAAAATCTCCCCATTCTTGTTTTTGAGATCAAGAGCACCAAAGGGTGTAACCAACACCACTTCAAATGGGACACTCCACTTGGACTTGAGTTTTCCCGAGAAGAGACGAAGTCTAGAATTGAAAAGAAGCACCAAGTCTACCACTTTGAACTCCCGGTCTTTGGCATATTTTTCATGGAGGTACTTCATTTTCTCTTTGTACAAGGAAGATCTAGCATATGCATGGAATCTAAACTCATCTAGATCATTGAGGTGGTCAACTCTAAGATTTGTAGTTGTGTCCCAATCCAAGTTCAACTTCTTCAATGCCCATAGTGCATTGTGCTCCAATTCCACCAGAAGATGACATGCCTTTCCATACACCAACCGGTAAGGAGACATACCGATGGGTGTTTTGAAAGCAGTCCGGTAAGCCCAAAGAGCATCATCAAGCTTACGGGACCAATCAGTACGATTAGCATTCACTGTCTTGGCCAAAATGTTCTTGATTTCACGATTAGACACTTCAACTTGGCCACTTTCTTGAGGATGGTACGGAGTAGACACTTTATGATTGACTCCATACTTGGCTAACAATGAATCAAAGACCCTATTGCAAAAATGAGATCCCCCGTCACTGATGATGGCACGGGGTGTCCCAAATCTTGTAAAAATATTATTCTTAAGAAAACCAACCACACTACGGGCCTCATTGTTGGGCAAAGTGATGGCTTCAACCCATTTCGAAACATAGTACACTGCCACAAGTATGTAGGTGTTTCCACATGAACTAACTAAGGGCTCCATAAAATCAATTCCCCAAACATCGAAGATATCAACCTCAAGGATTGTAGTGAGAGGCATTTCATCTTTCTTGGATATGCCACCCATTCTTTGGCATTCATCACACCGCTTTACCAACTCACTCGCATCCTTGTACAAAGTACGCCAAAAAAAACACAACTTAAGACTATTGAAGGTCATTGACCCTCCATGATGGCCACCATAAGGTGAGGAGTGGCATGACTCAAGAATTGAAACTTGTTCCTCTTCGGGCACACAACGCCGAATGACACCATCATTGCATATCTTGAATAAGTACGGTTCATCCCAATATTAATCCATGATATCCCGTCTAAGCTTCTTCCTTTGGTTAGAAGAGAGCTCAAACGGGACAACACCGGTGACAATGTAGTTGGCAATGGGCATTTATTGCATAGATACGAAGAGAAGTTGTTTATCCGGGAAGCTATCATCAATCTCAAGACCATCACTTGGTCTCCCTTGCTCCTCCAAACGGGAAAGATGGTTGGCAACTTGGTTCTCACTCCCCTTTCTATCAATGATTTCCAAATCAAACTCTTGAAGCAATAACACCCACCGCATAAGTCTAGCCTTGGAATCCTTGTTCATCATAAGATACCGGAGCACCGCATGGTCGGTGTGAACTATGACCTTGGCATCCATAAGATAAGGATGGAATTTCTCCATTGCAAAGACTATAGCCAACAACATTTTTTCGGTGACGGTGTAGTTCATGTGGGCAGAATTCATTGTCTTGCTTGCATAGTAAATGGGGTGAAAGATTGTGTTCACCCTTTGGCCCAAAACCGCCCCCACTGCCACATCACTAGAATCACATATTAGCTCAAAAAGAGAGCTCCAATCCGTCACGGTGATAATTGGTGTGGTGATTAGCTTTTGCTTCAACAACTCAAATGTACTCATACAATTTTCATCAAAGTGGAACTTGGCATCTTTTTCCAATAATTTACAAAGAGGGTTCACTACCTTCGAGAAGTCCTTGATGAAGCGCCGGTAGAACCCCGCATGCCCAAGAAAGCTACGAACTCCCTTCACCGAAGTAGGAGGATGAAATTTGGAAATGACCTCGATCTTGGCCTTATCTACTTCAATTCCATTTCTTGAGATTTTGTGGCCCAGAACTATCCCCTCTTCAACCATAAAGTGACATTTTTCCCAATTGAGCACTAGGTTGGTTTCTTCACAACGAGCAAGGACTTTATCAAGATTGTTCAAGACTTCATCAAAGGAGTCCCCAGCCACGCTGAAATCATCCATGAATACCTCTAGAAAGTCTTCTACTATATCAGTGAAAATTGCCATCATGCACCGCTGAAATGTGGCAGGTGCATTGCACAATCCAAAAGGCATCCTGGAAAAAGCAAATGCCCCATAGGGACAAGTGAAGGTTGTCTTTTCTTGGTCTTATGAAGCTATCAAGATTTGATTGTAACCTGAATACCCATCCAAGAAGCAATAAAAAGCTCTCCCCGCAAGTCTGTCAAGCATTTGGTCCAAGAAAGGCAAGGGGAAGTGATCCTTACGGGTCACTTGTTCAATTTGCGGTAAATCATGCATACCCGTCAACCAGTGACTGTTCTTGTTGGAATAAGTTCATTTTTGTCATTTTGTACCACTGTCATTCCACCCTTTTTTGGAACACATTGGACCGGAGAAGTCCAAGCACTATCAGAGATTGGGTATACGACCCCAGCATCGAGCCATTTGATTATTTATTTCTTCACAACCTCTTGTATTTCTTCACTTAGCCTCCGTTGGTGTTCTAAGGAAGGCTTTGCTCCATAATCAAGAATGATCTTGTGCATGCAAAATGCGGGGTTGATCCCCCGAATATCAGCAAGTGGCCAATCTATGGCCTTCTTCCTCCTTTTTAGCACTTTGAGAGTAGAGTCTACCTGCAATTTGGTTAGGCAAGATGAAAGTATAACAGGTAAAGTACAAGAAGGTCCAAGAAATTCATACCTGATGTGTGGTGGAAGTGGCTTCAACTCCAATGTAGGTGGCTCTTCAATTGAAGGCTTTGTCGGAGGAGTTTTCAATTCTCCAAATCCAAGGATAACTTTCGAGGACCATATGAATAAAAACCCATGCCTTGTAGAGCATTGGTACTCTCGATCAAGCCATCTACCACAATATCATCATGGTTCAATAAATCTTCTTCCACGGGGGGTCTTCAACATTTATCATTGAGCTTGTTTCATCAATAATGACCTCGGTGACAAGGTCCATGAAAGAACACACCTCCGTGCTATTGGTTGCTTCATTGATTTGCAAACGTGGAACACAACCTTTTCACCGCCCACCCGGAAGGTGAGCTCACCGGCCTCCACGTCAACTAAGGCCTTCCCCGTTGCAAGGAAGGGCCTTCCCAAGATGATAGGAACTTCATAATCCACCTCACAGTCCAAGATAACAAAATATGGGGGCAAGATGAACTTATCAACCCGCACTAACACATCATCAATGATACCTAGAGGTCGCTTCATAGATCGATCCGCCATTTGAAGACGCATGGAAGTAGCCCTAGGTTGACCAATCCCCAAGGTTTTGAAGACCGAATATGGCATCAAATTTATGCTAGCTCCGAGGTCGCACAATTCCTTGGCAAAATCCGCGCTACCAATTGTACAAGGAATGGTTAATGCCCCGGGGTCTTCAAGCTTGGGTTCCATTGAGTGCACTATTGCACTCACTTGGTGAGTCATCTTTATATTTTCGCACTACATTGAACTTTTCTTTGTGACCATGTCACGCCCCAAAACTGAGGGACGGGACCGGCGCCTAACCGAGTGAACCCGGTCAAGCAAGTCTATTTAGACTTTCCTACCCGACTCGTTTCTCCCCGTGTTTATAGCATACATTGTTTATATGAGTTAGCAAGAGATAAATAAAAAGCATATATTCATATTATTAAGTCCATTTTCCTCTTTCACTGTAACCAACATTAGATCTTCCAAAACATAATACTAATTACAATGTTTACAATACGGAATCGCGGTTACGAATAAATCCAACAACTACCCAAAAGGTACACAACTCACATCAATGTCTACGGAGCCTCTAAGAGTTCAGAGAAATATACATAGACATGTCGGCGACAAGGCCCCGGCTATACCTCAAAAAGAGACAACGTGTACGAAAGAGATCAACATGTGTCTACACACGGCCCCAGGAGGAAGTAGGGCTCACCAAAAACTGCTGAATGGAGGAGGAGAAAGCACCACTATCGACGGTCGGCACTACCTCCTATAGAACCACCTACATCCATTTAAAAGATGTAGCGCCCCCGGCAAAAAAGACGTTAGTGCCATTGAATAGTACTAGTATGTATGAACAAACCTACTCTAGATAGGATAAACATCAACATGCAGTGATACTATCTTTTGGTTAATATTCTTTTAAGTTAAAGTATTATTATTATTATTACTGAACCACCGTGTCGTTGTCACACGGAGTCCAGTCTCGGCCTGACCGGCTAAGCCATCCTAGGTGAGGCCCTCAACAACATCATATCTCATATCATCACCGTGGAATGTTCACACGGAGTCTGGTACTCGGTCCGACCGGCTGGACCATCTCAACTGAAACAGTGAGGCCATAATCAACATCATATCTCAATTTCATGTCTCCATGTGTACGACATGGAGTCTGATCCCGGCCTGATCGGATAGGCCATCTCACCCTAGGACATTCCCCATCATTTCTTTAATGTTTTAGTTCACTTTTATCATTTTCCATCTTTTGATTCACATCACATATCATTGCACTCTTTGATTCATCTTTCATATCATTACAATCCTTTGGTTCATGTTTCATATCAATCTAATCCTTTGATCCATATTTCATATCAATTCAATCTCTTGACTCATATTTCATATCATTTCAATCCTTTCACATCTACCACACCCATCACATAAGAGGATTGCACACATAGTAAAAGAGGGAACATAATGATCACAATTCATACACTCAAATAGCATAACGATATGGTAGTAGCATGGAACGACATAGAAGCAAGAATTTTCCAATTTGGCACATAAATTCCATAGAAAATCAAACAAGAGAATCATACCCGGAAAGTGAGCACAAATGGGTTTATCTTACGAAGATTAGAGTTAGCCATACATACCTCGATTTGGGGTTTTCCCCTTAAATTTCTACCACAAATCTCCGGACCTTCTAGCACCTTCAATATGGAGTAGGGAAAACTCTGTATACTATTCTTGATGAAGATTACATCGTACTTTCGGAACCGTAAAATTTTACGTTGCTACGATTCTAACAAATTCTTGTTGGAATTGTGTTGTTGCACGTTGGATTGAATTTAAAATTGCACGATCTGGGTTGAATTAGCTCTTGTTATTGACGTCTTCGAACTAGGAAGAATGAAAATGATATGTGATTCCTATTTTGGACTCAAGGACGTTCTGATCTCTTCCAAATGAAAATGGAAACAAAGACACTTATTATGTCCTACTTTGTTAATACTTCAATTAACCATAGGTAGCCACCTACTCATAAATGAATATGAGTCATTTTCTTAATTGGTGGCCTTCTGCCACGTTTTGGGAGTGTATATTTTATTAATTTTTATCCACTTATTAGTTAACTGGGTAATATCCCGTTACCCGGTAATTAACCAATTACCCGTATAATTTAAAAATTATCTCAAATTACTTAAAATTCTACTTATTTTTACATACTTTATACATCATATCATCGTGGTCATGTGGTACCTTGTATGGCACTAGTCCATAAATACTGAGTATTTTAGCTCGATCCATATTTTATCCCATATGTCAAACTTGGACGAAAATTCATTTTCTTTGACTTGCTTCCCTTCTCACCTTCACGAATTTACTCATCACTTGTTTGAAATAGCATAATCCTTATAATCTCCAAATAATCTTTTCCTTGGACTGATATCAATTTCCTTACGACAAATTCAATGTACAATAATACTACAGGGTGCAACATCATCGTAATTTAATACTGCAAAGCATAGCATCATCGTAATGTAGTACTGCGGGACGTAATATTGACGCAATATTGCGGGGCGTAACAGACCAAGTCCTTCATGAACTTGGCATACTCGGGCATTTGCTCTAAAACTTCAACCAAAGGAACATTGATGGATAAGCTCTTCATCATGTCGATGAACTTCTAAAATTGGTTCTCATTCTTTTGCTTTGCCAACTTTTGAGGATAGGGAGGAGGAGGCCTAGGCAATGGTGCCTTTTCTTTTGACACAACCGGCTCGGGAATGTCAACTACGTGTTCCCTAGACGGGTTCACATCACTTTGAGTTTCCTCCTCATGGTCATGAATATAAATCCTCACTTCACTCGTTGTCGGCTCTTCCACCACATGCTCAACCTCAATCAGAACCTCATTATTTGGCAAGTCATCACCATCACCAACTCTCTTCTGCTTTGAAGAACTATCCTCACCACCTCGTCTATTTCTCGTGGTCACCGCCATGGCGTGACCGGTATTGTTGTTGTTGTTCCCACCCTTGGGGTTTACTACCGTATCACTAGGTAGTTCTCCCTTCGGGCGTGTGTTCAAGTCTTGTGAGATTGTTCCCATTTGAACTTCAAGATTTTGAATGGAAGTGTTATGGGAGGCAAGTTGAGCATCCGAATCCGCATTGCGGTCCATCATTTGTTTGAACATTTTCCCAATTCTACCCATGTCATTACTTAAGGAACCTTGGACTTGTGATTGATAGGGGGGTGAATTGTTGGGTTGTTGATACATCGGGGGCCTTTGAAAGGCCGACCCCCGATTACCGTTTCCACCCCAATTGTTGTTCTCTCTCCAATTATTATTGTTGTTGCCTCCCCACTGTTGGTTGTTGTTCCCCCAATTGCTTGAGTTGTTAATATTGTTATAATTGCTTTGTCTTTAATTGTTCCAATTTTGGTTGTTGCTTTGATTGTTCCTTTACCCTTGAAAATTGTTGGCATACATCACATCTTTATCTTGATCATCATAAGAATCCTCTTGACTATACCCACTCGCTCCTTGGTCACATTGAACATTGTTGTTTTGCATTGGATTTCCCCGAGGTCTTCGCTTGTTCACCAAAACATTTACCCTCTCCATAGCATGAACTTGCTTAGGCCCTTGTAGTTGTTGAATGATCGGCGCCCACCTACACCACTAGATAGTAGCAAGGCAGGGGTCAATGCAGCTTTTACCCGAACGGGTCGGGATTGAATACACAGGGAGTTACTAATGTGGGAGTTGAGTTCCTAAGTGATCTAGTAGTGTGTTTTGATTTTAATTGCACTTCTCATCAAAGGACTTTGTAATTCCACTATGGTTTTAAACTAATTGAATTTGCTAATTAACTAACTAATATCTTTTTGAGTGTTTTCTTAATAGATAAAAGGAACTAGGCTATGACTTTCTCCTAGGTGAATACATAACGGGATCGAAAAACTAAGGCAAAGACGTTATGTTGGGGATTGTGATATAGCCAATGCACGGAATTACCCACTCTATACCTCTCGGTAGCTCGAGTGGCTTTGCCCTAATTGCCTCTCTCGAGACCAATTGGGTGTCAAAATTATGCAAGCAATATAGTCTCAAGTAGGGTTTTACTATCTCTAGGTTTAACCCGTTAATTGGGACTATCAATCTCTTGATTACATCCCAATTTCTTGTTGGACTGATTTTCTAGACTCAAGTTCTCTTTCTCAAGAAGAACCCAAGTCAAATAGACACCAATTAGTGTTTGCAACCACTAATTTAACATGTAAAACACAAATCATTCCAAACATCAATCACCCATAAACATCTAAGCCTTAAATTAAAGGACCCATCAAATACCCACACTAGGGTTGAGCCACAACCCTAGCAAATGGGTCTAGCTGCTCATGCTAAGAGAAGAAAACAAAGAAATAGATGAAGAGTAACCCATATAATTTAATTACAAACTAATAATTGAAATTTTTTTCTTTTTACTTTAATTTAAGTTTAACTCATTAGATTCAGTAATATATTAATTCACATAATATCTTTAATGATTTAGAAGAAGAGATTCAATGATAAAACACTTCAAAAATTACTCAAAATGGCTTAACAAAGTCGTTCACGAGCTCCTCCTAAAATTAGATTACAAAAGCTTACCTAAAAATGGGAAAAGAAAGTATTTATACTAGGCCAAATATTCTGGACAAAAATACCCCTACGGGAGTACTGTAGACCGCACAAAATGGAGTGCGGCCGCGTTGAGGCTCCTAGACTTTGAAATCTTCTTCTCTGAACTTGGCCATCGCAGGCCGCGGTGGTTACTGTTGCGGCCGCACAAAAAGGGTTGCTGACCGCACTGGTCTCAAGCCTTCAAATTCCAGTTCTCTGAATTTCCTTAGTGCGGTCCGCACACAATGGTTTTGCGGCCGCACTGATTTAGCTTCCAAAATTTCATCTCTCTAAATCTCATTAGTGTGGTCCGCACAAAATGGATTGCGGACCGCACTGGTCTGTTGAACTGTGCTTGGACTTGTTCTTTGTACTTGTCCATTTTTCATTCCTTTTTGAGCTAGTTTTGACTATTTGTCACCTTTTTTGACTAAACCCTGCAAACAAGTACAAGATGTAAGTCTTTGGGACTATTTTGTATACAATTTTAACCAAAACTTAAGCAAGAAGGAGTGAGAAATGAAGTATAATACCTAGTTATCAACTCCCCCAAACTTAAGCTTTTGCTTGTCCTCAAGCAAACAAAATAAGCCCCACCTCTTAAGAGTAAATCCAAGAAAATTCAGTTGCCCTAAGGTGACCTCTTCTAGCATCAATTGGGACTAACAATCGCCCTCAATTCAAATGAATCATTAACAACATCCGACCTTCTAAACATCATGGATTCAAAGTGACACAAGAGCATCAAGAGTTGATTCAACCCATCAAAGAAACTCTTTCTACTACTTTGGTCATTGTGGAACCCAAACTCATACTCCTCAACTCTCCCTAAGCAATCCTCACTTTCAGATTGTAACACTCAGAACGAGGATAATGGAAACACACTTATCTCTCTCAAAGAAAGGTCTCAAGTCCGGCTCTAAGTACCATAGGCTTGCCCCTTATGTGAGTCACCACTAATGTAAGCTTCATTCAACTCAAATCATATAGGGTTTTTGTGGAAAGATAGTGAAGGCTTTTGGTTCAAGGTAGGAAAATATTTGGTCTAAGTAGGTTCCATCTTCCCTTAAGCACTTCGTTTGCTTCATTTTGGCATACATTCTCTTGACTCTTTGAGTTATTGAGTTCTTTTTGAGGGATTAGAGAGACACACTGTCACTCTTTCTTGTTCGTTTCAAACCTTTTTCTCCTTTCTAAACATTCCACATCTTTCATCTCTTTTCTTTCATTGATTCCCTTATTTCTTCTAGATTGCTTATTCTTTTTGACTTTTTGATTTTCTTTTCGTTTTTCATTGCCTTTCCTTTTATTCATTCTGTAAATTTTCACTTTATTGCATTCTTCGTCTCTCCCCCAGACTTATGTGTTTGCCTTGCGCTAAGGAAAGATAGGGTGCCAAGAGAGGGTAAGAACGGGTAAAGGCTTGTATCGTGGTTTTTGAAAGAAAAAGGTCTAAGGCTCAAAAGGGTTGACTAGGGATATTGTCATTGGTAGGCTATGGAAATTTTCAAGTCATTATTCGGGTCAAGGAGAGCCTATAGTCACATCTCAAGTCAAACTACACTTAGGATTTCGCCTAGACAAACATCAGGGCAAGTTCTAGACTAATGGCACGGGACTTGGAGTTGCAATTCAAATTCTCATCACACATGCTATAAGATTGAAAAAGAAACAGAGTTGGGGGCCCAAAACGACCTTAGCCAAGATTTGAGCAACACAATGGTCCCGAAAAACCACTTGATGATTATCGGCCAACACAAGAGTCTCAAGGTCACAACTTTCACCATCCTATACACAACAATTTGTTTTTGACCATAGGATCAAAGGCAAATGTGTTAGGCCCAAGTGAAGCTTTGCTTGAGGTACCCTTACTCACTAGCTACTATTTACACAAAAAGCAAAAAGAAAAACAGACTCAAACCCTTAAGAAGGTTGTCATGCCATCCATCATTGGGAAGAGCCACTCGGTTCACACAAGTTCCACCTTTGGAAAGAACCGTGGCATTAAGAACACCAAAGGTTTATTGCACGCAAAAATTCAAAACAAGAAGCTACTAAAATAAAATAAGAAGCTATGAAAGGAAAAATGCGGAAAATGTAAAATGCGTAAAGTAGAATAAATATATACAAGAGGGGGTTTAATCAAATTTACGTAAGGGGGAAATTAATATATACATCAGAAAGTAACTTTATATATAGACCAATGAAAATACGAAAAGTAAACTAGAATTGTAGAATTATGTACATACCAAAAGCTAAAAGAAATCATAATAAAAAGGAAATAGTATAAAATATATACAATCATCCAAATAGGGCTATCCCCTCAAATGAAAGATAGCATTGTCCCCAATGCTAACTAAACAAAAATAGCTCAAAAACAAAAAAGAAGGAATAAAGAGAAAGTCCATATTGGCCCTCCGTCTGCATAGGATCCTGAGTCTGGGTCCCTGGGTCTGTGGATTGCTCGGAAACCTGTGACTAGCTCCCGATAACATGTGTCTGACTAGGACCTGTATCTCCACTGGGTTCTGGGCCTGTACTGGAACCTAGGGCTGACTAGAGGTACCTCCGTGCGGGTCCGCCAACTCAATGACAGCATCAACAGTGCGGGGCATCATCCTCTTTCGCTTTGGTGGCCTCTCTATCTCCTGCTCCTGCTCCAACTCAAGCTGGGCTGCTAGGTCATGCAATAACAGGTCCAAGGGTAGATGATATGCCTTCATCTTCTCCACCTCCACCCTCAACTTCTTTACCGACTCCTTGGAAGCACGAGTCTTTTTCAGTCTCTTTGTCTCCTTAGCCAACTCCTTCAATGCAGTACCATGAGAATCAACAGCAGCCAGGATCAATTTCGGATTCTCTAAGATTTTCTTCTGGTTGTCCAGAAGCTCCTTGAGAGTGTATTCCACTGACTGTGGGACCTGTGGCTGCGGAGGTGCAGACTGGGCTGCCACCGATGTAGAAAGTACAGACAGCTTGGAAGTAGCTGCCTACATCCAGTTGTTGATATTGGCAAGTGTCTGGCTCAACTGGTGGGCAGTCAATGGATATGCAGCAGATGTGGGAATGGATGGGGATGTAGAAGTGGAGGGTCCTGGAGCAATGCCTGAGGTGGATGAGGAAGGATGAGTAGGAGCCACTACTTCCACTGGCTCTTCAGACTGGCCAGTAGAAATAGTGGATTTGCCCTTGTAGTTCTTGCTCTTAAGGTTGTCATCACCCGGTGTGCTATACCAGGAAAATGGGGCTTTTGGTTTTACCTTCACGTCAAACTTCCTCCCCTCTACCCCTTGATCCTCGAAATGCATAGTCAAGAAATTTGGGAAGGGGTAGGATCTATCACCTTCGTTCACCACCCGTGTGATTACCCTGGACATCACATTCCCGACATTGATCGGGAACCCTGTCATGATCGAGGCCACCAATACAGCTCATCTGGGAGGAAGAGAGTTTTTGTGAGTTGTGGTGTCTAGCCTGCTACACACAAACGCTTCCGACCCTTTCGCTTCAAAGTTTAGGGTTCTCCTCAGAATTTTTACTCCCGCTTGCAACTAATCTGGGGTAGTACCCGGGATTGCCAAATTCTCTACTAACGACGGACGGTCATCCTCCCCCAAATTTAACTTCTCCAAGTATAGTGTCTCATACTCCTCATCAAAGTCCGGGTACTCATTGATTTTTTTCCCATCAAACATCACTGTGAGATTCCGCACCTTAGTAACTTTAGAGTCCTTTTTGACATAAGAAACATTGGTGTAGAACTCCTTGACTAAGTGCTCATTAGCCTCCACCACTTGGCAATTGAAGTAGTCCCAGCCTTTTCTTTCTTTGAACTGCTTCAGCACATTGGGGTTGTGCGGCAGAAGGTCCCTTGTGATGAATTTTCGCTCCGGTATCAACTTCCTCTCGTGCCACCATTCACAAAATTTATGAAAGGCTGATTCACTCACAAACCTGTCCTGCCATACTTCTTGTTTTCTGGTTCTCTCTACCCCCTACTTGGGGCTCACCCCCTTCTTCTTCTTCTGCGGAGTGCTCACCGGATAGTGGAGTTGTAGGTGAGGTATAATATTCATTGGCATTTCCCGCAGTTGAGCCCTCAGATGACTTAGAAGATCTTTGTGCTGATGCTTGGGCAGGAGGGGAGCCCGGAGGTGAATCTCTCAATCTAAACCTCTCCAGAAAGTCAGGGACATGCTCCGGCATGGATTCTGAGTCAGATGCCTCCTGGGAGGGTGCATACTCACTTCCCGAGTGGGAAGCAACTATATCCATGGCTTTAATTATTTTCCTTGTAGCTTTGATAGCTTGCCGAACTTGGGGAGCCAGTTTGATCATTCCTTTTCCTCTCCCCCGGGAGGACTCCCCTTTGCCGGGTTGTTTTCTACCACCACCTCTTGATTGAACCATTGTCTGCAAGTGGAATTCAGATTGAATTTGTTAGTATCACAATATTGGATGAATTAGTGAAGAATAAGGATGCATGTAATTGAAGGTGGACTTGTAGAATATGCAGACTGCGGACCGCACAAAATGAAGTGCGGCTGCAAAGAAGGTACCGCGAACCGCACAAAATGAACTGCGGTCCGCACTGAGGTGGGGTTCAGACTACCCACTCTCTGAAGAAGTTCGCCGTGGACCGTACAAAATGCACCGCGTCCGCAAAGAGGTGGGGTTCATCCCACTCTCTGAAGAAGGCCACCGCGGTCCGCACAGAGGTGGGGTTCAGACTACCCACTCTTTGAAGAAGGCCACCGCGGACCGCACAAAATGCATCGCGGCACAGAGCTGGGATTCAGACTACCCACTCTCTGAAGAAGGCCACCGCGGACTACACCAAATGGATTGCGGTCCGCATTAAGGCACCGCGGACCACACAAAATCCACCGCGGTCGCGGTCCTTAATTGAGGCCTTACTGAGTTTCTAGCACCGCGGTCCGCACAAAATGCCATCGCGGACCGCACAGAGTCCCAACCTAGGGTTTCAATTTTATTGTCCTAATTTTAGCCTACATTACATTTTAATGATACCCTAGGTGTTTAATCAGTGTTTTTAATTAATTAGGCCTAATTTAAGCACTATTAAACAAAACCTACACATGATTAAGGGAATAAGGAAGAAAAAGAGGAAAAATAAGAAGAAAAACAACTAATTAACAAGAAAATAACAAAATTAAACAAGTAAGAAAACAAAATTAAACTTATAGATGTAGGATGTAGTGTAGATGAATGAGATGAAGGAGTTGAAGTGAAGAGGGGCCGATGAACAGTGTATTTTTTAACTATTGAGAGAGCAAAGAGCAAAAAGTGTAAAATGAGGGTCTCAGGCCTTATTTATAGAAAAGGTCTGGGACCCACTTCACCTACCCCACCACGGATCGCACAAAATGACCGCGGTCCGCGGTACTCAGATTTACTTGGTACTGGGCAGATGTCCACCGCGGATCGCACCAAATGCAATGCAGCCGCAGTGGTCCACCACAGACCGCACAAAATTGCATTGCAGCCGCGGTGGCAAACTTCGGAGAACCATTTTTCATGTGAAATCTCTTTGCTCCGCATTGGAATTTTTTCCTCCGCACTAAGGCCTTTTCGGCCGCACAAAATTGCATTGCGGCCGCAGTGAAAACTTCAGAGAGCTCATTTTTTCAAGTTAGTTCTGCACTGCATAAAAACAATCCTACAACATCCCACAACTAGTTATTCCAAAAACAAATCCTATACTACAAAGAAATCAAAGAAAGACAAAAATAAAAACACATGGGTTGCCTCCCAAAAAGCGCCTGATTTAACGTTGCGGCACGACGCAGGTTACCAAGTTCAAAGGAGTTTCATCAAAGCCACCACATGGCTATCTTCAAATTTTTCATGATACTTCTTGACCCGGTGCCCATTCTCACAAAAAATCTCCAAAGGGTGTAACCAATACCACTTCAACCGGGCAAGCCTATCAAGCATTTGGTCCAAGAAAGGCCACTTGATTAGTCCTTTCTTCACGACTTCTTGCATTGCTTAATTTGCCTTTCGTTGACGTTCTACGGAAGGCGTTGCTCCATCCTCGAGAAAGATTTTGTGCATACAAAATGCGGGGCTTATTCCCCGAATATCATTAAGTGACCCTCCTATGGCTTTCTTCCTCCTGAGGTGTGGTGGAAGTGACTTCAACTCCAATGTAGGTGGATCTTCAATTGAAAGCTTTGTCGGAGGCAGGGGTCAATGCAACTTTTACCCGAACGGGTTGGGATCGAATCCATAGGGAGTTACTAATGTGGGAGTTGAGTTCCTAAGTGATCTAGTTGTGTGTTGTTCTTTTAATTGCACTTCTCATCAAAGGGTTTTTTAATTCCACTATGGTTTTAAACTAATTGAATTTGCTAATTAACTAGCTAATATCTTTTTGAGTGTTTTCTTAATAGATAAAAGGGACTAGGGCTATGACTTTCTCCTAGGTGAATACTTAACGGGATCAAAAAACTAAGGCAAAGACGTTATGTTGAGGATTGTGATATAGCCAATGTACAGAATTACCCACTCTATACCTCTCGGTAGCTCGAGTGGCTTTTCCCTAATTGCCTCTCTCGAGACTAATTGGGTGTCAAAATTATGCAAGCAATATAGGCTCAAGTAAGGTCTTACTATCTCTAGGTTTAACCCGTTAATTGGGACTATCAATCTCTTGATATAGTGGTAAGTATTCCTAATTTCTTGTTGGACTAATTTTCTAGACTCAAGTTCTCTTTCTCAAGAAGAACCCAAGTCAAATAGACACCAATTAGTATTTGCAACCACTAATTTAACATGGAAAACATAAATCAGTCCAAAATACCAATCACCTATAAACATGTAAGCCTTAAATTAAAGGACCCATCAAATACCCACACTAGGGTTGAGCCACAACCCTAGCAAATAGGTCTACCTGCTCATGCTAAGAAAAGAAAACAAAGAAATGATGAAGAGTAACCCATATAATTTAATTACAAACTAATATTTGAAGATTCAATGATAAAACACTTCTAAAATTACTCAAAATAGCTTAATAAAGTCGTTCACGAGCTCCTGCTAAAGTTAGATTACAAAAGCTTACCTAAAATGGGAAAAGAGAGTATTTATACTATTCCGAATTTTCTAGATGAAAATACCCCTGCGGGGGTACTGCGGATCGCACAAAATGGAGTGTGGCCGCGTTGAGGCTCCTAGACTTTGAAATCTGCTTCTCTGAACTTGGAAACCGCAGGCCGCATAAAATGCACTGTGGCCGTGGTGGCTACTGTTGCGGCCGCACAAAAAGGGTTGCTGACCGCACTGGTCTCAAGCCTTCAAATTCCAGTTCTCTGAATCTCCTTAGTGCGGTCCACACACAATGGTTTTGCGGCCGCACTGATTTAGCTTCCAAAATTTCATCTCTCTGAATCTCATTAGTGCGGTCCGCATAAAATGGATTGCGGACCGCACTGGTCTGTTGAACTGTGCTTGGACTTTTTCTTGGTACTTGTGCATGTTTCATTCTTTTTTGAGCTGGTTTTGACTATTTGTCACCTTTTTTTACTAAACCCTGCAAACAAGTACAACATGTAAGCCTTTGGGACTATTTTGTATACAATTTTAACCAAAACTTAAGCAAGAAGGAGTGAGAAATGAAGTATACTCCCTAGTTATCAGCTGCGCCTTAGCAAGTTGATTCATGGTGGTAGTAAGCTCGGTAATTTCTTGCCCATGTTCTTGAAGCTCTTTGTGATGGCCATTAACACCTGGATCACCCTGAGGCACATTAGCTCTGCTTTGCCATGCTGACGAAGTGTCAGCCATTTCATCTAAGACCTCACATGCCTCATTGTAGGGTAGCTTCATGAAGTTGCCCCCATCCAATTGATTGACCACACACTGATTGGTGGTATTTATGCCTCGGTAGAATGTCTGATGTATCATGGCCTCAGTCATGTCATTGTTTGGACACTCATTTACCATGGTCCTGTAGCGCTCCCAAATCTGATGAAGAGGCTCATTTGGCTCTTGCTTGAAAGCCAATATTTCATCTCTAAGCGTTGCCATGTGACTAGGGGAGAAGAATTTTTCAATAAACTTGTCTGCTAGCTCATCCCATGTGTATATGGAATGGTTGGGAAGTCGCTCCAGCCAGTCTAATGCTTTCCCTCGGAGAGAGAAGGAAAATAGCCTAAGCCTTAATGCATCCTCTTAGACGTTTGTTTGCTTGCTCCCCCAGCAGGTATCAACGAACCCCTTTAAATGTTTGTAAGCATTATGGTGAGGAGCTCCTATGAAGTACCCACGCTACTCCAAGAGTGTCAGCATCACATTTGTGATTTGGAAGTTCCCCGCCCTGATTCTAGGCAGGACAATAGCACTCGCGTACCCCTCGTTTGGTAGCACCCGAGGGGCAGCTCTGGGAGGTGGAGGCGGGGAGGGTCTGGAATATCCCCATTAAGATTGGCATGTCGGCCCCGTCTTGGGGTGGTACTTGATTTACATCATCTTCTCCATTGTCAAACACCTCCTCCCCCGAAATGATATTACCTAAAGGATCTTCCATTAGTACCTGAATTGATTCAACACACACGTTAACAAAAGAAGGAAGGAAAAACACACTACACCACTATTCACGTAGATAATCAACATCGTAAAAGCTCCCTGGCAACGACGCCAAAAAGTGATCGGCTCCCGCCTATACCACTAAAGAGTAGCAACTATGGGGGTCAATGCAGTTTTTACCGGAATTTTCGGGATCGATTTTGACAAGGAGCTAGAAATCCGAGGAAGATTTGACTCTGTTTTGATTTGTCTGCGACCAGAAATCCGAGTAAGGAATTCTGTTAACCCGGGAGAAGGTGTTAGGCATTCCCGAGTTCCGTGGTTCTAGCACAGTCGCTTAACCATTATTATTTGGCCTAAATTATCCAATTATTTACGTGTTTTAGCCTATTGCATATTTAAACTCTTTGAAATTAAGCCTCTTTTGATAAGTATGGATTTATCTTGAAAAAACAGGTCACGAAAACGTGCACTCGTTATGATTTGGACATGTTACAATTACGCCACATGAAATGCACCCGCAATTGCAACACGTGATTTTATTATGATTTGAAGTTTGAAGACGGGGACATGAGTTGTCGAACCCGAGTGTAGATTACGTAGTCAAAACTTATTGGTCATGACGGTTTTATAGTGCCTATTTGAGGCAATATTCGATCATTCTTTACGTATTTTCTATTTGAAGGAGCATTTTAGTTTTAAGATCAATTAGGACGCTTATGGATTTATCTTAGACAAGTCACGATGGCATGCACTTATTGTTTTTGAACACATGGCAAATACGTCACATGAAATGCACCCGTAATTGCTAATGCGTATTTTACTAATGTTTTGAGTTGTGGATCGGGGGCATGAGTTGCCACTCCCGAGTGTAGATTATGGTTGTTTTGGAAATTATTCGATTCTTACCCAATTTTAAAAGTAAAGGTATCATTCTACCTAAAGGATTGCCTAAAATGGTGTTCATTAATCCAAAGACAGCATATGTTCGGGCTATGGCCGTATTTTAGCCCCAAATTATTTCAACTCTTTTGGCCAATCCTAATTACGACTACTTTATAGGGAGGTCACTAGTTTAGGAAATTCAGCTAAGTCTTAATGATCTTTACTTTTCAGTTTGATGAATAAACAGGGAAACATGGTAATCAAAATACATATTCGTTCATACATACACAACAGATTTTTCCAGTTTTTCCATTTTTTAGACAGCCTAAACATAAATCTAAAATACCCATTAATTCTGAAATGGATTGGCAAGGTAAAATCACGCTACTTTCAGCACTTTTATGATTTCTAACAAAGATCGAACCACATGCAATCTTATTAATTTCGAGAGAGTGATTCTTAGCAATTTTAAACAACCTAATCTCATGTTTCTTAAAGGCTCAAAATTCACACATATGTATACATGATTTTTGCAGATTTATAAGACACAAAATAGACTGAAGATGATCTACTGACTTTATTTATGTCGAAACTCTAACTGAATTTTGAAACAACCATTTTGCAAGATCCAGTGAAGTGTTTTTGCAGATCTCACATGCGTTCTTTGCCTAATGTCATTTTCAGAATAGATAGAATGTAAATTCAAAATTTAGGTACATGAATAAAAATGAAATTAAGTGTACAGTCTAGTCTTAAATTACATTACAATGAGAGCTAAAAAAATCGATACAATGGAATTATAACTTGACTACTGCTATACAGTTTCCGAATGGAAGAAGCTAAAATAATAATTCCAACTAATTTGCTGACTCGAAGCTCCCTTGAGGCCTCTCATTCAAGCTTTCCCTTTGTAATATGTAGAACACCCCAACTCATTAGGTGTTATGCATTCATTGGAACCAAACTGACGATGAGAATGTCAATTCCAATCCTGATGATGCTTATATTTTATCTGTTCCAAGGACAGAATCATTTATGTACTCGTTTGGCGTGAATATGATCATGAAAGGATCAAACTCAACCCCAGACCGTCATTGTTATACCTTGGACCTTTAGTCCATGCTTATTCCTTGACTTTGATTATTTAGGCGTGTTTTAGAGAATAAATCTGATCATATTGAGGATTCAGATTCTTTCCTCTAAGGAGCCTTTGATCATCCACTTTATATCCCAAGAGGGATGAACTACTGTTTAAGCACTTAATATAGGGTGAATTTGACTATCAACAAGTCAAACTCATCCACCATAGTGCTAGCACTAACATAACTCTAAACTATATAGAACACTTAGATTATTTACGCATTTTTTGAGGTTGAAGCTGACCATTCAAAGGTTCAGATTCTAACTCTGATGCCTTTTCTTAACTCCATACTTTATACCCTTTTGAAGGGTAAACTTTCAGCCAACTAGTGTTTATGCACTACTATGGGGTGAATTTGACTATCAACAAGTCAAACTCATCTACCCTAGTATTGATACTAACCTATCTAGAGACTTGCTTATTGAATCTCTTTTTTGACCAAAGAAACTCAATTGAAAGCATATTTTTTGCACTCTTATCGAGAGAACCTAACCATAGAGAAGGTCAGATTCTACACCATAGTGCAACTTCTTTTCATAATGTAGAACTATGAGTATTAACTACATTTATGTACATATAATCTAAAGCTAAACAACATACACCAGTCAAGAAATCAAAACAGTATCTGTCGCACTTACAGATTCATCATTATGCCAATGAACATCCATACAATCACATTTTCATAAAACAAAAGAAACAACTTCACTTATCAAGAACAACCAGTTTTAATGAGTAAAAGTGAAGAGAATTTCATTAAGAGTAGATGAACTAATACATACATGTTTTAAGAGAAAAACGGCAAAGAAAAGGGACTTGACCAAATAAAGGTCAAGTGTGAGCAAAATCAGCAGAAGAAAGAAGATTCAGCAGCAGCAAGACAGAAACTTCAGACCAAAAATAGCTCCACGGAAAATAACCCAGGAGAATTTCAGAAAAAAAACCAAAATCAAAACTGAAATCCCAAATAAGACCCAAAAATAAAAATTCCACCCAAAAACCTTGAAGAGTTCTTGAAAGAACAATCAGATTTCCTACTCTTACTTTTGGAATGATTCTGATCTTTCAATGTTTTCAGAATGTTTTAGCAGTTAAGAGAGAGTTTTTCGGAGTGCAAAAAGTTCTTTTTTTACTAAGGGGAGGGGGTCTATTTATAGGGTATTTAGGAATGGGTTACCCTTTGGAATATTTCCTATCTAAAGCTGAAAATAGTACCAAATAGTACATAGGGCAACTGTCAACCCTATCTTTGGGACACCTGGCCCCTATTCTAGAACAATCTTCCCTATTAAAAGACCTTTTTACCCTTATAAATTTGATTTCCTAATATACATTACCTGATATACCCCTTGAAGTCCCTATATTTACCATTAGGTAACCAGGGTTACTTACTTGGGTTTAGTTTAGTTCATTAACTCTAGTTAGCTTACTATTGTTAACTACTAGTTATGTTTAACTATGCTTAAGTTAACTAATTAAAGGTTAATTGATTAAATGCCTAGAGTTAGTTTCATATTAATTACCTATGTTTAAGTTAATTAATTAAAGTATGTCAATCAATTTAACTCCTTAAATTAAGTTAAATGATTTAGTCTAGTCAATTACTAAAATCAGAAATATTATGCATAGGTTAAATGGTTTATTTTAATTAACTAACCCTAAACTAGCTATCTTGGATAAATTTTAATACTTACTCAATTGTTTGAGACTATCAACCTAGGTTAAACTAGCTAAACAAGCTAAACAAGTGACTTTTTAGGAAGTTATTATTAACTAAATTATTCTTGCTTAATCTAGGTCAATCCCTAACCATACACTGGTTTAGAACTAAGTGTTATCCTGATTAACCTAATTTTAAAGTACTCAAGGGGATTAGTAAACAATTAATCAATGCAAATACTCATGTCTTAAAGGAAAAGAACAGTAAATTCCAATAAGCTATCATGCTCGTTAACATGACATGTTGACAAATCGCTTAATCAACACAAGGCAGTAGATTGAAGACATAATGCACATTGTGATGAATTAAACTAGCATGATTGTCAAGAAACCCTATTACTAATTACTAGAAGCAGTTAACTCAGGCAGATTCATTACATAAAACAAACATGAGAGAACAAAAATAAAATAAAAAAAAGGGAAATCTAGACCTAAACAGTGATTGTCAACCAATTCAGGGTTTCTGGCTTAAGAACGAAACAAGTGAGGATAAACTAATATAAAAAAACAAGGGGAAACTAAACTTAAGCAAAAATAGAGGAGTCAACGATTCAAACACGATTTTTGTTGTATCATAACATAGAAAAAGTGAGAGGAGAGAAGATACCCGTTTTAAGGGGCTTGGCCGGAAAAATAGCAGGTTGCCGGACCTTGGCCGGATTTGGCAGGGTTTATAAACGAGTCAAACCCTCATGAATCAATTTCTCTAGTCAAGAGCAATTGACTCATGAAGGTCCGAGCCGTTGATTGTCTCTAAATCGGCCGGTGGTGGAACTTTAGGGTTTCAGTTTCTTGGATCTGAAAATTGACGATTTTGGTTTGGTTTTTGGGAAAATTGATAGCGGGAGGTGATTGAGGTAAGGATGAGGATCATCTGGTTCGAATTTGGGGTTGATTGGAGAAGCTCCGCCGCCGGAGGCGATTTTCGGCCGGCGGAGTTAATGCGGAGGACGGCATAGACCGTGGTGGGGACTGGCCGGTGAGAGAGAAAGGATAGAGATGAGTGGGGAGGGGTGTTAGACTTAGAGTCAAATGGACGGGGGTGGGGAGTGTTTGGACATATTTATATTTATTGATTAAGGAGTTCCCAACCGTTAGATCTAGATAGATCAACGGCTAGGATTTAATTTGTCTGAAGCGGGGTCGTTTAGGGATGAGGCTGGGGCAGGCCAGGTAGGAGGTCTATTAGGCTGGGTCGTTTGGGTAGTGTAGAGACCAGGTTTGGGCTTGGTCAAGTTAGCTCTGGTCCGATTTTAAGTTCAATTTTGTGATGACCCAGAAGGTCATCCTAAGTAAATTCAGCTAAATCGGTGTTCCGAGGCTCCGAAAGCCTCCATTAATCTCACCTCCATATGCGTGTGCAGCCCGGGCGTGTAGCCGAGAAGCTTCTATGTGAAAATTTGATGAAAATGGAATTTTTGTAACAATTAAATAAATAAAATTGACTTTGGTCAACATTTTTGGTAAACGGACCCGGACCCGTGAGTTGACAGTCCCGGAGGGTCCGTAGGAAAATATGAGACTTGGGCGTATGCCCGGAATCGAATTCCGAGGTCCCAAGCCCGAGAAATGAATTTTTAAAGAAAATTATTTTCTAAAAATAATAAAGGTTTTTGAAAATGCACTTTGATGTGAAAACCGTGTTACCGGGCCCGTATTATGGTTCGGGATCCCAGAACAGGTTTAATATATGTTATGTGACTTATCTGTGAAGTTTGGTGTAAAACGGGCTTGAAATGACGTGTTTCGGATCAAAATCGGAATAATAAAGCTTTGTGAAGTTTTAAGAAAAATTCTAAGAGTTTTGAGGTTTAATTCGATGATTTTGATGATATTTTGGTGATTTAAATGCTTGAATAAGTCTGTAGGATATTTTGGGAGTCGTGTGTGTTTTTGGTTTGGAGACCCGAGGGCTCGGGTGAGTTTCGGATAGCTAACGGGGTGTTAAAGAGTCAAAAATCTGGTGTCTTGGCTCATTTTCTGGTGTCTGGTGTTTTCTTCTCTGCGATCGCAGCCTTTGATCCGCGATCGCAGATGTCTGTCCAGGTCCCTTCCGCGATCTCATCCCTTGTCCCGCGATCGCATAGTGTGATGTCCCAGTGTTCCGTGATCGCATACCTTTTCCTGCGATCGCATAGGGTCAGGTAAGCTCTATTCCGTGATCGCAATTCCTCTTCTGCGATCGCAGTGAGTTAGGACCAAACTCTCCGCGAACGCAGCCCCTTTCTTGCGATCGCGATGAACAAAATCGCCCAGTTAATTCTTTAAGTCAAAACAGAATGTTATTACGGGATTTACACTTCTTCATCAATTCCTTCTTATCCAAGACCCCATTGACGACCCCCAAGCTAGATTCCCTCCATAACCTCTTGGGTAAGTGATCTTAACTCCTAATTCTTCCATTTGCCTTCATCAAACACTAGAATCTAGGCCTAAAATCCTAAAATCAAAATAGAAATTAAGGGTATTGAGTAGAGTTAGGTTTTTGGGAATTTTGGGTAATTCAACCCCAATTTGGGGTCGAATTTCAAAACAAATTATATATTTTAACTCGTGGGGGTATGGGTGATCGGGTTTTGGTCCGAGCCTCGTGTTTGGACCAAGCGGGCCCGGAGTCAAATTTTGGTATTTTTGGAAGAATGCTCGAAAATGGGTAATTAGACTATGGGTTGGATTTATTGAGTCTTTATTGATATACTTGAGTTAATTATGTCTAGATAATACCATTCCGGAGTTGAGTTCTAAAGAAAAGGCGGTGTTAGAGGGTTGATTGCTATATTTTGGGCCCGAGGTAAGTGTCTTGCCTAACTTTGGTGAGGGAATATGTATTGTATGCTATGTGCTAAGTGTTCATCATGTTCAATGCATAGGTAAGGTGACGAGTACCTATGCATTGTGTGTCCAGCATGCCCGTGAGTCTATTTTTGATAAAAATCTTGTTATTACTTCCATGTTTGTTATATTATGAACTTGTCTCTACTTGGAAGCCGTTGTTGTTGGAAATCTTGGTTGATGAACTTATGATATATCGGTTCGATTGAAAACCCAACTGTTAAGGATATATTTGAAATGATTGGTTATAGCTGAGACCCTTGCCGGGCACTTGTTGTGAAATTGATTGATGCTTTCCCCTTGCCGGGTTATATTGAAACGTATTTCCACTATGTTGTACTCCTTGCCATTATATCTGTCATTGTTTGGTGAGGAAGAGTGTAAAGCACGAAGGGTGATGTCGTTCCATGATAGATGATTACATTGCATAGTGAGAGAGAGAAAGTAAAGCACGAAGGGTGATGCCGTGCCATGATTTTATTGATTATAAGCACGAAGGTAAATGCCGTGCCATGATTTTATTGATTATAAGCACGAAGGTAAATGCCGTGCCATGATTCATTGTACATTGCATTGTGAGGAAGAGAGTAAAAGCACGAAGGGTGATGCCGTGCCATTATTTACATTTTTGGTACTTATACTTGTTTCGTTAGCTATTGTGTTAATTTTCCTCCTTTGTTTACTTCTATATGTCAATTTAACTGCTTTATTTCACTTGTTCCCCTTTACTGCTCCCCTTCCCATACTTGTCTGCCTATCTTTTGCCTTGTTTTTCCATGGTTTGAGTTGTAAAATAGGACAAGTTAACGTTGTTGCTAAGTCTAGCCTCGTCACTACTTCGGCCGAGGTTAGGCTCGGTACTTACTCAGTACATGGGGTCGGTTGTACTGATGCTACACTGCACTTCTTAATATTGTGCAAACTTCGCATCCGGACCCAGTGGACCATATTGAGGGAGCCACATTCAGTCTACCCAGAGCTTCAAGGTATACCCGTTGGGGTTCGTGGGCCTTGGTGTCTCTCCTGCCTTTGGATTCCTTATTGTCTTATCTTCTCCCCCAGTTTCAAGACAATGATGTATTTCTTTTCAGACTATGTATTTAGCACTCTATTTAGACAGTTCGTGAGTTGTGACACCCCGTTTTTGGGCTTATGCGACGTTATGCATTTTACCATTTCACTTTGCATTTCGGATTTCTATACGTTTCCGCTGTTAAAATTCTAAAGTGTTTCGTTATTTCTGTTAAGATTTTTAAAGGTATTTCCTCTACTACTGTTGAATTGGGTTGCAAATGTTAGATTACTTGTGCACGTTGGCTTGTCTCGCGGGTTCAACGTCAGACGCAGTCACGACCCGAAGGTGGGATTTCGGGTCGTGACAAGTTGGTATCAGAGCTCTAGGTTGCTTAGGTATCACAACTCAAGAACAACCTTGGTAGAGTCTGAGGGATTGGTACGGAGACGTCTGTACTTATCCCCCACAGGCTGCAAAGTTAGGATAACTCCACATTTCTTCATCTCTGTCATGCGATATGAATTCTGAGTACTGATTGAGTTTCCATTCTACTCTCTCGCAGATAGTGAGGACGCGTGCTTCCCTTGGTTCCGCTCAGCAGCCCGACACTCCTGCTACATCTCCTACAAGGGGTCGAGGTCGAGGACGAGGCCGTGCTAGAGGCCGAGGCCGGGGCCGGGCTCATCCTAGAGCAGCAACCCCAGTGGAGGACCCTCAGGTCGAGTCTGACAAGGAGGTCCTAGTTCCGGCAGTCCCAGTTGGACCAGCAGGTCCCATAGGGGTTCATAGCTACCCCAGTGCTTCAGGACGCCCTTGTCCGTCTGGTAGGACTCATGGAGAGCGTAGCACATGCAGGTCTTCTTCCTACTGCACCAGCTGGATCTCAGACTGGGGGAGGGACCCAGACTCCTGTTATTCATACCCCAAAGCAGGTTGCCACTCAGTTTCAGACTCCAGTACCTCAAACAGCTGGAGTAGCTCAGCCGGGTATTGTGGCACCGGCAGCCGAGGGTGCAGCTATGTCAGCATATGCTCTATGGAGACTGGACAGATTCACCAAGTTATTCACTACTTCTTTTACTGGTGCACCGTCAGAGGACCCACAGGACTATTTGGACAATTTCCACGAGGTTCTTCGGAACATGGGCATAGTGGAGTCCAATGGAGTTGACTTCACTACTTTTCGACTATATGGTGCAGCCAAGACTTGGTGGAGGGACTACTGCTTAGCCAGACCAGCTGGGCCTGCACCTTTGACTTGGGCTCAGTTCACAGAGGTATTTTTGGGGAAGTTCCTTCACATTACTCAGCGAGAGGATCTTAGGAGGTAGTTTGAGCGCCTCTAGTAGGGATCTATGTCTGTTACTCAGTACGAGACCAGGTTCATCGCTCTAGCCAGGCATGCATTGATGATACTCCCCGCTGATCGGGAGAGAGCTCGGAGGTTCATTGAGGGATTGGCCCAGCCTATACGACTCTAGATGGCCAGGGAGTCGAGTACTGATATTTCGTTCCAGGATGCGGCCGATGTGGCCAGGAGGATTGAGATGATTTTGTCACCGGGAGGTGGTCAGGGGGCTGACAAGAGGCCCTGTCATTTTGGTAGATTCAGTGGAGCCTCATCTGGAGGCAGGGATTCTTTCAGTAGGGTTCATCCACCCCGACCTTTTCAGTCAGCACTTCAGGTATCTCTCCGTGCACCGCCAGCTCCTGTTAGTGCACCACCAGCATCTATCAGTGCACATCCACTTCAGAGTTACCAGGGTGGTTATCAGGGTCGTGAGGGCCAATTCCCGAGTTATCAGCCACAGCAGCAGAGATCTTGTTATAGTTGTGGTAGCCCGGGGCATATTGCCAGGTATTGCCCCCGAGCTTCGAGTGGACCCCAGTATCAGGGTTTCCGTGCCTTGGTCCCCGCAGCAGGTGCACCCTTACCCCCTCAGCCAGCTAGGGGTGGTGGTCGAGGTGCCAGAGGTGATGGTCAAGCTCATAGAGGTGGAGCACAGGCCATGAAAGGTAGAGGTCAGACCGTAGCAGGTAGACCTAGAGATGTACGGGTTGGAGGGGCTCAGCCCCGGTGTTATGCTTTTCCTGCTCGTCTTGATGCTGAGGCTTCTGATGCAGTTATTACAGGTACGGTTTCAGTTTGCAGCCGAGAGGCTTCGGTGTTATTTGATCTGGGTTCTACATTCTCCTATGTGTCTTCATATTTTGCCCTTTATCTGAGTATGCCCGTGATTCATTGAGTATTGTTGTGCATGTGTCTACACCGGTGGGTGATTCTATAGTGGTAGATCGAGTCTACCGTGCCTGTCTAGTAGTTATTGGTTGTCAGTAGACTCAGGTCGATCTTTTGCTTCTTGATATGGTTGACTTTGATGTTATATTGGGGATGGTGGCTATCCCCCTATCATGCTATCTTGGGTTTTTATGCCAAGACGGTGACCTTAGCCTTGCCAGGAGTACCTCGTTTAGAGTGGAGATGGACTCCTAGTCATTCTTCTGGTAGAGTTGTTTCTTATTTGAAGCCTCAGCGCATGGTCGAGAAGGGTTGTTTGGCCTATTTGGCCTATGTTCGTGATTCTAGTGCTGAGGTTCCTTCTATAGAGTCTGTGCCCGTGGTTCGTGAGTTTCCAGAGGTATTCCCTGCTGACCTGCCGGGTATGCCACCCGACAGGGATATTGACTTTTGTATTGAGTTAGCTGAGGGCACTCAGCCCATTTCTATTCCCCCGTATCGTATGGCTCCGCTAGAGTTGAAGGAATTAAAGGAACAATTACAGGATTTGTTGGATAAAGGCTTCATCAATCCTAGTGTTTCTCCTTGGGGTGCTCCCGTGTTGTTCGTAAAGAAGAAATATGGATCTATGAGGATGTGTATTGACTATCGGCAGTTGACTAAGGTTACTATCAAGAACAAGTATCCTTGCCGAGGATTGATGACTTATTTGACCAGCTTCAGGGTGCCACGGTATTCTCTAAGATAGACTTGAGATCTGGTTATCATCAGCTGAGGATTAGGGCGTCTAATGTGCCTAGGACGGCTTTTCGCACTCGTTATGGGCATTATGAGTTTTTGGTCATGTTGTTTGGGTTGACTAATGCCCCTGCTGCTTTTATAGAGTTGATGAATCGGGTATTCAAGCCTTATTTATATTTGTGATCGTGTTTATAGATGATATCTTGATATATTCTCGTAGTCGAGAGGAGCATGAGCAGCATCTTCGGATTGTTCTCCAGACTCTGAGGGATAGGCAGTTGTATGCCAAGTTTTCTAAGTGTGAGTTTTGGTTGAGTTCTGTGGCATTCTTGGGCCACGTTGTATCGGCAGAGGGCATTCAGATGGATCCGAAGAAAGTTTCAGCAATTAGTGATTGGCCTAGGCCCACTTCAGCCACAGAGATTCGGAGCTTCTTAGGCCTAGCAGGCTATTATCGCCGGTTCGTGGAGGGGTTTTCATCTATAGCAACCCCTATGACCAAGTTGACGCAGAAGAGTGTTCAATTCAGATGGTTTGAGGAGTGTGAAGCGAGCTTTCAGAAGCTCAAGACAGCATTGACCACAGCACCAGTGTTGGTATTGCCCACAGGTTTAGGTTCGTACACCGTGTATTGTGATGCTTCGCGGGTTGGGCTTGGTGCAGTGTTGACGCAGGATGGGAAGGTTATAGCCTATGCTTCTTGTCAGTTGAAGATTCATGAGAAGAACTATCCAGTCCATGATTTGGAGCTTGCAGCTATTGTTCACGCTTTGAAGATTTGGAGGCACTATCTGTACGGAGTGCCATGTGAGGTGTTCACGGACCATAAGAGCTTGCAATATCTATTCAGACAGAAGGAGTTGAACATGAGGCAGAGAAGATGGTTAGAGTTGCTGAAGGATTATGATATGACCATTCTTTATCATTCGGGGAAGGCCAATGTGGTGGCCGATGCTTTGAGTCGGAAGTCAGCCAGTATGGGCAGTCTAGCTTATTTATCAGTCGGGGAGTGACCTTTGTCTTTGGATGTTCAGACGTTAGCCAATCGATTTGTTAGATTGGAGGTTTCGGAGGGTGGCAGTGTTTTGGCCCATACCGTCGCTCGTTCTTCATTGCATGATCGTATTCGTGCCAGGCAGTATGATGATCGTCATTTGTGTGCTCTTAGAGATGCAGTTCAGCACGGACGTGCCAAGCAGGTCACAGTTGATGCTGAGGGAGTTTTGAGATTGCAGGGTCGTATATGTGTTCCTGATGTGGACGGCATTCGTGAGTTGATATTGCAGGAGGCCCATAATTCCCGGTATTCCATTCATCCGGGCGCCACGTAGATGTACCAGGACTTGCGGTAGCATTATTGGTGGCGTAGAATGAAGAAGGATATTGTGGCTT
>ML245959.1:98709-116594 GCA_005239495.1 Nicotiana undulata | reverse complement strand
TCGTCCGCTTGTTGATAGATACTGATCGCGGCGTCGCTCCACACGGTGAGCTGTCTTCTTGGCGTTCTCCTGACAGCACCTCTGGAGCCTTCTAGTCTCATTTTGCTCAATCTTTTGTTACAGACTGCGGCTTGTATATTTTGTATAAGTATTTCTGCTATTGTATCTATGTAGCCGCCCGTTGACACTGTGACACTAGTCCTGGCACACACTTGTTGTAGTCTTGTTGGTAATTTGGGGTTGTATCTATTGGGCCTAGCTGTGGCTCAGCTTATTTCTACGGCCTTACCCCATATTGTTATTATATTCCGCACCATTTTTTTTTTGTTATTATTGTTCTTTGGCTTGCCTAACCTCGCCGTTAGGCGCCATCATGACCTGGACCGGTTTTGGTTCGTGACAATTTTGGCTTGTGAGGTCAGAAAGCTGATATCTAAGGAGATTGCATTAGTAAAAGTACAGTATATAGGTCAGCCAGTGGAGGAAGCTACTTGGGAGATGCAGAGCAAATATCCTCACTTGTTTGAGACTCAAGGTATGTTTCTAGACTCGTTCGAGGATGAACGTTTGTTTAAGAAGGGGAGAATGTAATGACCCGGTCTGTCGTTATGTGAAACCTGCATTATAATTGTTGTTATTGACTTGTTATAGATTGGTTATACTGTATTTGATATATTAGAGTTGATAGGCTTGAAATCGAATGGTTGTAGTGAGAGTTCAGTCAATTAGCCTTTAAAAATAGCCTTAAAATGGGAAAAGTCAATTGAGAGTTGACCTATTGGTAAACGACCTCGGAATGCGAATTTTATGTCTCGGATAGCTTCGTTAGGTGATTTGGGACTTAGGAGTGTGTTCAGAAGAATTTTTTGATGTCCGGTGTAGAATTAGGCTTGAATTGGTGAAAGTTAGTTTTTGTCGATTCCGGTCGGCAGTGGAAAATAGGCTATCGGGGTCGGAATGGAATTCTGACAGTTGGAACAGGTTTGTAATGTCATTTTGGACTTGTCCGCAAAATTTCAGGTCAATCAGAGTTTTTTGGATAGTTTCGGCGTCATTGGTGGATTCTAGGATTTTTGAAGTTCTTAGGCTTGAATCCGATGAAAATATGGTGTTTTGATGTTAGTTTTGGTGTTTTGAGAGTGCAACTAAGTTTGAATGATGTTATGAGACGTGTTGGTATGTTTTGTTGGGGTTCCGAGGGGCTCGGGATAGATTTTGGATGGTTAACGGAAATTTCGGAAGTTGGAAATTGCAGCAAAAAGCTGCTGGTGTGAAATCGCAGGGATTTCCGCACCTGCGGATGTTGGATCGCAGGTGCGGTGCCGCAGGAGCAGACTGGGCTCCGTAGGTGTGAGATTTGGCTGAGTGGGGAGTGGTCCGCAGGTGCGAGGAATTTGTCGCACCTGCGACTGCATCACAAGTGCAGAATTGGGAGACTTCAAGGGAGATCGCAGGTGCGGTCCGCAGGTGCGCTTAAGTGGCCGCAGGTGCGGAACCACTGTTCAGAAAATATAAACAAACCCTCCGCGACTTAGACTTTATTTTTCACCATGTTGTACGGAAATGAGCTTTTGGGGACGATTTTGGAGAGGGAAATTCTTGTTCTTCATAGAGGTAAGTGTTCTAATCATTAAAACTCGATTATGGGTGATTATAGAGCATAAAACTAGTGTAAATTCATGGAAAATCAGTAGAAAAATTGGGTTTTAGGGCTTAAGATTTTGAGACCTTCAAGGGTCGATTTGAAGGGTCAAACGAACTCCGATTTTGGTATTCTTTATATGTACGGACTCGTGAGAGGACGAAGAACATTTTGATATAAAAATTTCTGAGTTTCGGGACGTGGGATCGGGGGTCGGGTTTTGATCGGTTTCGGATTTTTGAGTTAAATTTGATATCTTTCGATTGGAAATTGTTTTTTAAGCACATATTAATGATAAAAATCTAAACTTGGTAGATTTGGAGCCTTCGGAGGTTGATTCGAGAGTCAAGCGCATTGCAGAATAATTCCGGGCTAGTTTTGAGGTAAGTAATGTCTTTAAATCCTGTCATGAGGGTATGAAATCCCGGACTATGCACCATTTCACGGGTTTTGAAATGAAAAGGTGGAAAATTTGGAAACATCTTTCCTAGTTAGGAGACTATTGAGTTGCGAAACCGATTTTAAGCCTGTGCTTAATAGTATTATTATATCTTGATATGATTTGGGTTGTAAGCCATGTTTGGGGCCTAGTGCTGATTTGTTTACCCCTTGGGGGATGTTTTTACTATTTTCCTCACTGATATGTTATGATTTTTCACTCAGTCTTTTCTGTGAAATTGTTTTGACACTCAGAATATTTTGATACTACTTCTTGAAAATGAAACACTGTTTTTGGGTCGAGAACCCGGTATATTTATGGCCTGAAGGGCAAATTGAGAGTGTGTGACTGAGTGAGGATGTTTTGATATGAGTGAGGCTGCTGGCCTATATTGTGATGATGATATAATATGAGTGAGGCTGCGGGCCTATATTGTGTGTGATTTATTCCATGATGTGGCTTATTATAGCGCTTGGGCTGTAGGAGCCCCTCCGGAGTCTGCAACACACCCATAGTGAGCGCCGGTACCGATTGAGTGATGCCCGCAGGGCTTATGATGAGTGATGTGAAGATGCTTGATGGGCAGAGTGATTGTGAGGTTGCCTGATGGGCAGAGTGATTGTGAGGTTGCCTGATGGGCTGATACTGAAAAATATTGTTACGAGAAATGATTATGGCCCGAGGGGCAGTTTTATGAAAGGTTTTACTGAGTTTTCAAACTATGATTTACTTCGTTTTCACACTGGTTTTTACTTAGAATTTTACTGAGATATACTGATGTTGCACTTTTTCAAAGGTTTACTGGAAACTGATTTCGAACTTATTATTTGATGAATACTACATGGTGACTTGGTGTGTTAATGGTTTTGTGGTATTGTGTATCTCTACTGTGTGTTTTATATTACTCAGACTGTGATTTATTTTCATTACTACTGAGTTGGCATACTCATAAAGACTCCTTGTGCCTCTGTGCACAGATCCAGGTACTAGCTCGCAGCAGTAGCTGACGCAGGTTCGATAGCAGCATTTCACGGGATTTCGAGGTAGCTGTCCAGCGTCCATAGCTTCTCCACTTTCCTTTCCTATTTAGCTTTAGTATTTAATTCAGAGACATATACCATGGTATTAGCAGTTAGATTATATATTCTTAGATGCTCATGACTATTGACTCCAGTTCTGGGGGGTTGTTTAGAGTGGTTTAGTTTATTATTGGGGGCGTTAGACTTATGTAATTTATTTCTTTATTATGATTGTTGTTTATTGTTATATTGTGAACTATTATAATTGAATAAATGCGTAGTAAAGTGATGGTCGGCTAGCCTAGTTCCACGATAGGCGCCATCACAGCCTGTTAGGATTTGGGGTCGTGACAGTACAATTCTAAGAAAGGAAAAAAATTTCCTTTTCGCTAAACATTGATTTTCTGCCGATACGGGCCAAGATTCATGCTGTGATATCCGGTTGGGCACGGATATCACGGCCCTTTGTTAGTCATGTGCGATTGTTCGGTGAAGCTTTCTAAGGTCTTAGGAATCGAACTAGACCTGGAGGACGTGGTCTCGGTGGTTTCGAGAGCAAGTGTTTTGCTCGGGCCCTTATATGAGAGGCTCTTCACTCTGATCCTGATTCCTTACATTCACGACCCTACTCCGTTTGTCTCCCCGGGAAATCAGGGTGCTCACTAGGCTCGATTTTACCTGAATACAGATAGTCCCTTTGTTTCTCAAAGAGTAGGCTTGCCGGAACGATGGAAAACGGCAGATGCTCTTCGGTTCCTTCCTTTGTACGTTACGACAAGGGAGCTGAAACTTCCCATCAGTCACGTTGTTGTGACTCCAAATACGCGTCGGTCATTGGCGATTTTCCCCCAAAATGCGAAGCGTCACCTATTTTCTTATAAAAGCGCCCATCCTTTGTTCTATTTCTGCATTTTGACCAAGCTATTACCTTCGAGCTTTCTGGCTATCACAAAACTCCCTCCAAACCTTCATATCTTCATCCTTGTTCTTCAATTTTCGCGGTGATTTCCAGGTTTTTACCCAGATTTTCTTTAAATCTTCATACTTTGTTCTTCATCTTCAAAACTCGTTTTTCCAAAACTTTGCATTTTTTCTTTTTATATTTTCAGAACCTCCCCAAATAACAATGGCCAAAACATCCCTTCCTCAACAAGTTTCCTCTTCATCTTCTCAACCGGCCGCCAGTACTTAGGAAGTTGTCCCTGAAGTAATCGCCCTCGAAACGGTATATCCCGAGGTGGCTGCTAGTGAACCGGCCCCCGAGACTCCCTTGAAAGTGTTCATTCCCAGGGGCTGCTCAATTGCAGACAACTTTAAATTCGAGAACGCAAACAGGACCGGGGTGTAGGAGTTTCAAGGTACATATGCTCCGTGACTGAAGATGTTTTTCCCATAGTTCGAAAGGACTGCAATTGAGAGGGCAAGGACGTTGTATTCCTCTGGTCCGAGGACCCTGTTAATACCTACGTGGAGGAGTACTTAATTGTTTTATACTTACCCCTTCACATTGGTCCTGGTAGACCCGGCCGTTCTATATTTTTACAAGAAGTACGAGATATGCCTGGGGACATCCATCCATCGCTATGGAGGATCGTGATCCTCCTCCGCTACTTCGTGAACAAGATTGAGTCTCGTCATTTCATGATAGACCACCTACTTCGATTATACAGTCCCTGAATCTTCCGAGGGGGGCTGATCAAGCTTACTCACCAGGCCAACAAGGCCCCTTTTTCGAGTATCGACGAAGACCGAGACCAGGGTTGGCAGGGATGCTTTGTTCAAGTGAAGATTAAGGATTTGATCCCCCCCCCCAAATACATAACATTCCTTGATAAGTGGAATGCGTCTCGTAAGTGCAATCTCTTTTCAAACGTCAAAATTCTTTTTCTTCAATTTCTTTTTTCTCATTCATTCTTGTGGTTGTGCAGTTGTCGCCCGGGTTCCAAATGCGGTTCCCCGGCTAAAGGAATGGATCGAGGGCATCTGTACTCAAATGTCGTACTCCGAGCGCACATGGCGCGGACTATCGAACGGTTGATAGGAGGCTCATTCTCATGGTAAGGTCTCTTTCTGAATAGCTAATACCATGTTTCTATCTTTCGTTACACTAACTCCTCTTCCCCTTTGTTATTGCATTCCGGTGCTTCCACGGAGGAAAAGAAGAAAAGAAAGAGAAAACTTGCGAGCTCCCCGGACTCCGAGGTGAAGACCCCAAAGAAAATACCCTAAAAATATTTAAATTTCATGCATTGCATTTTAGGTTGTTGGTTGTATTTCAAGGTTAATTAAATGAAAATCACAAAATATGGGTCATTTTTATATATTTAGTTTTAGTTCTAATTGCAAATTAATAATTTTTCCCCATTAGTTCTAGGTCAATTAATTAGTTTAATATTAGAAATAGATAAATATTTTAATTCTACATATTATATTTTATTTAGGAGTTAATTTAGGTTTTAATTAAATTTTATAAGTTAAGAAAAAAAAATGAAAATCAAAAGAAGAGGGCTGCCTCAGTATTTGGGCTTCTTTTTTTTCCTTGGCCCAAGTCTTTACTCAGACTAGCCAACCAGCCCATTCCCTTGCCCGGTCCAGCCCCATTTCGCCCAAAACGACGTTGTTTTGTACCATTCAATCCCAACAGTTGATCTTCAACGATCCAACGGTTGGGAACTAACCTCCCCACCCCCTTATAAGTGTCGGAAGACCCCCCCTACCCCAGTTCGTCTCTCTCACTTCTCTCTCACCCCCGACCATCTGCCACCGTCAGCCGCCTCCACCGGAAATCGTCCCACGGCGGTGGCACACCTCTTCAATCACCCCCAAAATTACACCATACAACCCCCACGCCTTCCTAAACCCTATGTGCTTACTAATTTCCCCAAATTCCCTACCCATCTCTTCCAATTTTAGATCTAAGATTAAAAAAAACTAAGCTTTCTTCCTTTTTCTGATTTTCCGACTCGATTTGATTTAAATCTTATGCTAATCGATTGCTTTTAATGAGAGAAATCGATTGGCATTAGTTTTAGATCATTTCGAGGTAGCCAGACTTGGGCCAGTCGCTGGATTCCGGCCACTTCACCATCAACAGTCCAATCTCCGTCCTTCGTCAAATCGTCTTGATTCGTCGACTCACCCCGATTAGAACAAGTATCTCCTCTCCTTTTTCTTGTTTCTTGTTTGTTTCTCTTTCGTCACTGTCTCTGCCCATTTTAGCTCAATTATTTGTTTTAGTTTTCTTTTTCTTTTTTCCTTTGTTCAAATTAAGTTTTTGATTTGTTGCCTTGATTAATTGTTTGAGGACGTGGTTTAGGGTTAATCGGCATAGCATAGTTCTTTTAGTTTGCATTTGTTTTTTGATTAATTATCTAAATAGGTGTTAGAGGACGTTAATTGATCAAGCATGATTAAAGGTTGTTTGTTAATTATAGATTAGTCTCATGTTTAGTTGATAATGGAAAGTTTTATCATATGCTCTAGTCTGTGCATATGTTACAACGTCTCTTTTATCATATTTGGTTACTGAATTTGTGGAGTTTTTAGTCCTAGGAAAAAGATTTTGGGGGTTGAAGTGCAATAGACAGAATTTAAGGGACTAAAAGGAAAGTAAGAAAATAAAAATAAAATAAAATAAAATAAAAATTCAAATAAATACTAAGAAGTTTCTAGACTTGGACAACTGTAAAAATTTCAGTTGCAAAAGATTCCCCTTATCCCTAAAATTTAGGGAAGGCACATAGGAAAAAGGCTGGGGATTTTCATATATAAAAAGGAAACCCTCACTCACAGAAAGGGAGAGGCGGAAAATAGCTCTGAAATTCCAGTTTTTCCTCATCTCAAAAATTGTTCTGCAGTAGAAGTTTTACTGAAGTTTTCAGTCCAGATTTTTTTCTTTTCATATATAAAAAAAGTTCCAAAAAAATCTGATTCTTTGTTTAGTACCGGCATTTAGAAGCTGATTCTGAAGTCAATTCTGGGGGTTCATGTGTTTTCTATGGTGGATACGTTGCTGTATTTTGTTGCTTCACTGCTGATTCCAAAGCTCATATCCCTATTTTTTTGCCTTTTTGCTAAAATCAGGTACATACCTTGAACCTGAATGATAGATGGAGTACAAATATGATATGTGGAAGATATACATATTTTGAAATCCATGGATTCGATGTTGTGTTTCATTATCCTCTTCCTAATCACTCAGTTACTTCATATGACTTCCTTCTTTTTTCGGGGGTTGTTTGTATAGATGGGATAATTAGCATTGAAAATTTAGTGGTTACTCTCATATTGAATCTGCCAGTAGTTTGGTTCATGTTTCTCATGAATATGGTAGCTATTTATTGTATTGAATTTGTTATTTGTGTTTTGGGTCATAAGTTGGTAAATACACTTGTTTAAACTGCTGAAAATTTAGTAATACTGGCGTTTGAAATGATGTTTATGGACAAAGGTTGCGTTTCAGAATATGTTTGGAGCTCTTCAAATCAATTTTAAATTTGGTTGCTTGTAGGATGGGATTTGTGTAATTTAACCGTGAAAATAGTTAATTGAAATGCAGACCTTGGTGTTCAAACTCAATATTCTTCGTTTGAAAATTTTCTTTCACTGAAACGAAGTAGGATTGAAGCATAAAGGTTGTTGTCACTTACTGGGAACTCATGAATATGAATTTCACATCTTAGTGGAAGAAGGTTATGAAAGTATTGAAGTGATATAACATTCATTTTCCTAGTTTTTCATTTAGTTTATTAGCAGTTTTTTTTATTATTACTTAGTCAATAATTTTATTGAATGGTTTGAATGTGTTGATGGCTTTTATTAATTTATCAGTTAGGAGGATTTTATGTTGTTGATACAACTTACCATGGCAGGTTATACATTTATATGTGCTAATAATTCCACACTTCTTGAAATAAAGGGGTTAGTTGGTTTGAGTATTGGAAATAATAAAGAATGAATATCTGTACTTTGTTCACATTTTCGTTTTATTTATAAAGGCCATTGAATGGGTATTATGTGTTCCCTTTAAATTTACATATAGTTAGTGTATTCATTCATTGCTTTAGCCATGGAACTTTTGAGATGAAAATGTAAGTAGAAGGGACAATGAACACGTTAGCAACGTTTCAAGCAAGTATTAACAAACCAATCATCATGATTATACACATGCACGCAACATGTCCTCCAAAAGTTGAATAGTCCGCTCCGACATCCCGTCGGTCTGAGGATGAAATGCAGTGCTCAACTCTACCTGAGTACCCATACCTCTCTGCACGGCCCTCCAAAACTGAGATGTGAACTGAGTACCTCTGTCAGAAATGATAGAAACGGGAACTCCATGCAATCGGACAATCTCCCTGATGTAGATACCAGCTAACTGGTTCGAAGTATAAGTAGTACTGACAGGAATGAAGTGCGCGAACTTGGTCAACCTATCCACAATGACCCAAATAGCATCAAAACCCTTCGAAGTCCGTGGAAGCCCAACTACAAAGTCCATAGTAATCCGCTCCCACTTCCACTCCAGAATATCTAACCTCTGAAACAACCCACCTGGTCTATGGTGCTCATACTTGACCTGATGGCAGTTGAGACACCGTGCTACATACTCAACAATACCTCTCTTCATCCGCCTCCACCAATATTGTTGTCTTAGATCCTGGTACATCTTTGCGGCACCCGGATGGATAGAATACCGTGAACCATGGGCCTCTACTAATATCAACTCTCGAAGCCAATCCACATTGGGCACGCAAATACGACCCTGCAACCTCATAACTCCATCATCACCAATAGTCACATCCCTGGCCTCACCTCGACGGACCCTGTCCTGAATAACTAACAAATATCGGTCATCATACATGCGTGCTCTAATCTGATCATAAAGAGAAGACTAGGAATTCATGCTAGCTAGTCCCTCGGAGGCTCTGACAAATCCAATCTCACCAACTGACCCGCTAAAGCCTGAACATCAAGTGCTAAAGGTCGCTCTGCTGCTGGAAGGTAAGCTAGACTCCCCAAACTCTCGGCTTTGCGACTCAAAGCGTCGACCACTACATTGGCCTTCCCCGGATGATACAAAATAGTGAGGTCATAATCCTTGAGAAGCTCTAACCACCTTCTCTAACGCAAATTCAAGTCTTTCTGCTTCAGCAGATACTACAAACTACGATGATCAGTAAAAATCTCACACTGCACTCCATACAAATAATGCCGTCAAATCTTCAAGGCATGAACAATGGTAGCTAACTCAAGATCGTGCACTGGATAATTTTTCTCGTGCACCTTCAACTGTCTAGACGCGTAGGCAATCACCCTACCGTCCTGCATCAATACCGCTCCCAAGCCAACTCTAGAAGCATCACAGTACACTGTATAAGAACCTGAACCAGTAGGCAAAACCAATACCGGAGTTGTGGTCAATGCTGACTTGAGCTTCTGAAAGCTCTCCTCACACTCATCAGACTATCTGAATGGAGCACCCTTCTGGGTCAATCTGGTCAAAGGCGAAGCAATATAAGAGAATCCTTCCACGAAGCGACGGTAATATCCCGCAAAACCAAGGAAACTCATAATCTCTGTAGCTGAGGACGGTCTGGTCCAACTCTGCACCACCTCAATATTCTTCGGATCAACTTGAATACCCACACTAGACACCATGTGCCCTAAGAAAGCTACTGAATCAAGCCAAAACTCACACTTGGAGAATTTTGCATAAAGCTTCTCCTCCCTCAACCTCTGTAACACAACTCTCAAATGTTGAGCATGCTCCTCCTGGCTACGGGAATAAACCAGGATGTCATCAATGAGCACAATGATGAAGGAATCAAGGTAAGGCTGAAACACGTTGTTCATCAATTACATGAACGCGACTGGGGCATTGGTCAGCCCAAAGGACATAATCAGAAACTCATAATGACCATATCTGGTCCTGAAAGCAGTCTTCGGAATGTCAGAATCCCGAATCTTCAGCTGATGATACCCGGATCTCAAATCAATCTTAGAGAACACTCTAGCTCCCTGAAGCTGGTCAAACAAGTCATCAATACGGGGCAAAGGATATCGGTTCTTCACCGTAACCTTATTCAGCTGCCTATAATCAATACACATGTGCATGGAGCCATCTTTGTCTTTTACAAACAACACCGGTGCACCCCAAGGTGACACACTAGGCCGAATGAACCCCTTATCTAGGAGTTCCTTAACCTGCTCTTTCAATTCCTTCAACTACGCTGGTGCCATACGATAAGGTGGAGTAGAGATAGGCTGGGTGCCTGGCACCAAATCCATACCAAAATCAACATCCCTGGCAGGTCAGCAGGAAATACGTCCGGAAAATCACGAACCACAGGAACAGAATCAACAGAAGGAGTCTCACTACTAACACCCCTCACAAAAGCAAGATAAGATTCACATCCCTTCTCAACCATACTTTGAGCCTTCAAATAAGAAATCACTCTGCTAGGCACATGCTCTATAGACCCTCTCCTCTCAACTCTCGGAACTCCGGGCATAGCTAGGGTCACGGTCTTAGCGTGACAATCAAGAATAGCATGACATGGGGATAACCAATTCATGCCCAGTATCACATCAAAATCAACCATACTGAGTAACATCAAGTCCACTCAGGTCTCCAGACCCCCAATAGATATAACACCCGACCGGTACACACGATCCACAACAATAGTATCACCCACCGGAGTCAAAACATGAAAAGATGTAACTAAGGACTCACGGGGCATATTCAGAAAGTGAGAAAAATACGACGAGACATAAGAGTAGGTGGAACCAGGGTCAAATAAAGCCAAAGCATCACTGTGACAAACTGAGAAAGTACATGTAATCACCGCATCAGAGGCCATAGCATCAGGCCTAGCTGGGAGTGCATAAATACGTGGCTGGCCTCCACCTGCCTGACTACCACACCTAGCTGCCTGGGTGGGTGGTGAAGTGAATGGGTTTGAAGTCGAGGATTGAACCCTCTGCTGAGAGGAACTACTAGCACGAAGAGGACATTGTCTCTACCCATGTCCAAACTCTCCACACTCAAAACAACTACCTGGAGCTGGAGATGGGGACTGAAGAGAACCCCTACCACCATGATAACCACCAGACGAACCATGCATAGAAGAACCTTGATATGATGATGCTCTGGAGGAACTCTGAGCTGGAAGGGCACTAAAAGATAAATGTCCCTGATGAGAACTGGGGGGACCCTGCCCCGAAGATGCACCACTGTAAGCTGGGTGAACTGGCTGAGGAGGTCTAAATGGACGACCTTTATTGTGCTGAAACTACCCTCTGGAAGGGGCACCACTAAAGCTACCTGATCCCCGAGGCCTCTTGGCCTCCCTCTCCTCATGCTCCTGCCTGCGAACCGACTCAATATCCCGAGCAATGTCAACAACCTGCTCAAATATAGCTCTAGACACTCTCTCCCAGGTCATCAAAATCTGAAGTTGATACGCGAGACCATCTACAAACCTCCTGATCCTCTCCCTATCAGTAGGGACTAACTCAGAAGCATGTTTAGCCAACTCGAAAAACCGCATCTCGTATTGAGTAACTGAAAACACTCCCTGGCCCAACTGCTCAAACTGTCTGCGATGCTCCTCTCTGTGGGACTGAGGAACGTACTTCTCCAAAAAGATCGTAGAGAACTGCTTCCAGGTGAGAGATGCTGAACCAACCGGCCTACGCCTCTCAAATGCCTCCCACCAAGTGAAAGCAGCACCAGCAAACTGAAATGTAGCAAACGAGACCCCACTGGTCTCCAAAATACCAGCAGTACGGACTATCCTCTTGCACCTATCCAGAAAACCTTCGGCATCCTCACCCTCTGTGCCGTTGAAAGTCGGAGGCTGAAGTCTACTGAACATCTCCAGCCTACGCTGCTCATCCTCGGCCATAGCTGGACTACATAGTCCTGAACTGGGGAAACCGGCTGATCTGGGAATACCCCCGGTGCCTGAATACCCTGTACAACCTGCTCAGGCGTCCGGGAAGCTATCCTGAGACGAGTCACACGTACGTGTACTGTCACTACCCCAAATCCTAACAGGTCGTGATGGTGCCTATCGTGGAACTAGGCTAGCCGACCACCACATAACTACACATTTATTTTAGTATAATTTCTAAAAATCATTAATAACCAGCAAAAATGAGTATAAAATTTCTCTAAGTCTTTAAGCAAGCATAATAAAAACTAACAGTCTAAACAACTCCCCCAGAACTGGAGTCAACCGATCACGAGCATCTAAGAATAAAACTAACTCTGTTAATGTCATAAACAATGTCTAGGAATTAAATACTAATACTAATAAAGGAAGGGAAATGGAGAAGCTGTGAACGCTGGACAGCTACCTCGAAATCCCGAAAGCTGACGATAACGAACTCGGATGGCTACTGCTCCGAACCAGTACCTGGATCTGCACACAGAGGTGCAGGGAGTAATGATGAGTACGCCAACTTAGTAGTAATGAAAATAAATCAAGTCTAAAGATAAGAAACACATAGCAACAAATACACCAATCCACAAAACAGTAAAATACCAAGTCTCAATAAAGTATACATAAGTTCGAAAACCAGTTTCCGTACAAATACTTTGAAACAAGTATATTTTCCAATATTTCTCAGTAAAACTTCCAAAAATATCAGTATGAAAAATGAAGTGAATCATATTCAAAACTCAGTAAAATATCATCATAAAACTTCCCCTCGGGCATAATCATCACTCAAAAATATTCCCTCAGCACCTCACCATCACTCAGTAACAGTCACTCCTGCCTCCCAATCACTCGGCACTCGCGCTCAGTAGGTACCTGCGCTCACTAGGGGTGTGTACAGACTCCGGAAGGGCTCCTACAGCCCAAGCGCTATAAACAAGCCAAATCATGGCAATCATCATCTCTCAGGAACTCGGCCTCTCTCATATCATAAATATCCTCACAATTCAGGCTCTCGGCCTCACTCAGTCAGACACTCATAACATGTCACTTGGGCCATAAATAAACGGGGTTCTCGACCCAAAACAGTATTTCATTTCAAGAAATAATATTAGTAACTCAGAGTGTCAAAACAATTTGTCAAGGATGACTGAGTGTAAAAATCATAATATAATAAGTGAGGAAATATCAGTAAAATAGCCCCCCAGGGGTTAAAGCAGATTGGCACTAGGCCCCAAACATGGCTTACAGCCCAAATATAACAAATCATAGTAATATTATAGAACATAGGCTTTAAAAGTAGTTTTGCAACTCAATAGTTGCCTAAAAAGGAGCATTTTTCCAATTTCCAATTTGTGAACGCCCCACACTCGTCATTGAGTGTGTGCGTCACTCCAAAATCTGTGAAAGGATGTAAAGTCCGAGGTTTCATACCCTCGGGACAGGATTTAAAGACATTACTTACCATAAACTAGCCCAAAAAGCTATTCAGCAACACGCTTGCCTCTCGAATCAACTTCTTCTCCAAATCTACCAAGTTCAGATTTTTCACATCCAATTATGCTAAGGGAATGAATCCCAATTGAAAAATATCAATTTTAGCACAAAATCCGAAATTAGCCAAAACCCGACCCCCGGGACCGCATCTCGGAACTTGACAAACTTTATACCAAAATGATCCTCATCATCTCACGAGTCCGTACATATAAAGAAATCTAAAATCGGAGTCCGTTTGACCCCTCAAATCATCCCTAAAAGGTCTCATAATCTCAAGCCCTAATTTCACATGTTTCTACTAATTTTCCCCAATTAAACACTGATAATTTGGTCCTTAATCACATATAATCGAGTTATGGGGTCCAACATTCTTACCTCAAAGAAGAACAATTGTTTTTCCTCTTCATAACTGCTCCAAAAGCTCTATTCCCGTTCAAGAATGGTGAAAAAGTGGGCAAAGGTCACGGATGGGTTATATTTATACTGCCCAGGTTTTTACTCTTCGCGAACGCATAAGCATGACCGCGTTCGCGTAGAACAATTTTCCAACAGTCATAATTTCCTCTAAGCGAACGCGTCGACACTCCTGCGAATGCACAACTTAACTAACCCAGGCCTATGCGAACGCATGGGCCTTTACGCGAACGCACATGCCAAATGGACCTGGGGTCCCTCAGACGATTTCACTCTACGCGAACGCACCTCCTTACCCGCGTTCGCAATGCCCATACCACTTAACCCTCCGCATTCGCACCTCAACCTTCGCGAACGCACATAAGCAATTACCCAGCATCCCAAATTCCCCTATGCGAACGCGAGGTCCCTTCCGCGAACGCATAGGGTAAAATCCCTCTGCAGAAACACCAGCAAGACAACCTTCCTCTAAGGCCCAAAAATGTCCGTTAACCATCCGAAATCAACCCCGAGGCCCCCCGGGACCTCAACCAAACCTACCAACATATCCCATAACATCATTGAAACTTAGTCGAGCCTTCGAAACACCATAAACAACATCAAAACACCATAAACAACATCAAAACACCAAAATCACATGGAATACAAGCCTATGAACTTTGAAATTTCTAAATTTCACCAACGATGCCGAAACTATCCAAAGCACATCCGATTGACTTGAAATTCTGCAGACATATCCATAATGACATTACGAACATGTTTCAACTTTCAGAATTCTATTCCGACCGTGATAGCCCATTTTTCACTGCCTACCGAAAATCACAAAAACTAACTTTCGTCAATTCAAGCATAATTCTACACCGGACGTCACAAAAATATTTCTCACATTCCTAAGTCCCAAATCACCTAACGAAGCTATCCGAGCCATAAAATACGCATTCCGAGGTCATTTACCAATAAGTCAACTCTCAGTTGACTTTTCCACCTATAAAGCTATTTTAGAGACTAAACGACTCAATTCTCACTACAACCATTCTGAACCCGAGCCAACCGACTCTAACACATCATGAATAGTATAATCAACCTATGACAAGGCAAAAATAGTAAATATAATGCAGATTCTTCTACGTAACCCTTTCTGTGAGTGAGGGTTTCCTTTTTATATATGAAAATCCCCAGCCTTTTTCCTATGTGCCTTCCCTAAATTTTAGGGATAAAGGGAATCTTTAGCAACTGAAATTTTTACAGTTGTCCAAGTCTAGAAACTTCTTAGTATTTATTTGAATTTTTATTTTATTTTATTTTTATTTTCTTACTTTCCATTTAGTCCCTTAAATTCTGTCTATTGCACTTCAACCCCCAAAATCTTTTTCCTAGGACTAAAAACTCCACAAATTCAATAACCAAATATGATAAAAGAGACGTTGTAACATATGCACAGACTAGAGCATATGATCAAACTTTCCATCATCAACTAAACATGAGACTAATCTATAATTAACAAACAACCTTTAATCATGCTTGATCAATTAACGTCCTCTAACACCTAGTTAGATAATTAATCAAAAAATAAATGCAAACAAAAACAACTATGATATGCCGATTAACCCTAAACCACGTCCTCAAACAATTAATCAAGGCAACAAATCAAAAACTTAATTTGAACAAAGGAAAAAAGAAAAAGAAAACTAACACAAATAATTGAGCTAAAATGAGCAGAGACAATGACGAAAGAGAAACAAACAAGAAACAAGAAAAAGGAGAGGAGATACTTGTTCTAATCGGGGTGAGTCGACGAATCGAGACGATTTGACGAAGGACGACGATTGGACTGTTGATGGTGAAGTGGCCGGAATCCAGCGACTGGTCCAAGTCTGGCTACCTCGAAATGATCTAAAACTAATGCCAATCTATTGCTCTCATTAAAGGCAATCGATAAGCATAAGATTTAAATCAAATCGAGTCGGAAAATCAGAAAAAGGAAGAAAACTTAGTTTTTTTGAATCTTAGATCTAAAATTGGAAGAGATGGGTAGGGAATTTGGGGAAATTAGTAAGGGGATAGGGTTTAGGAAGGCCTGGGGTTGTATGGTGTAATTTTGGGGGTGATTGAAGAGGTGTGCCACCGCCGTGGGACGATTTCCGGCGGCGGCGGTTGACGGTGGCAAACGGTCGGGGGTGAGAGAGAAGTGAGAGAGACGAACTGGGGTAGGGGGAACTTCCGACACTTATAAGGGGGTGGGGAGGTTAGTTCCCAACCGTTGGATCGTTGAAGATCAACGATTGGGATTGAATGGTACAAAACAACGTCGTTTTGGGCGAAAGGGGGCTGGACCGGGCAAGGGACTGGGCTGGTTGGCTAATCTGAGTAAAGACTTGAGCCAAGAAAAAAAAAAGCCCAAATGCTGAGGCAGCCCTCTTCTTTTGATTTTTATTTCTTTTTTTCTTTTTCTTAACTTATAAAATTAAATTAAAACCTAAATTAACTCCTAAATAAAATCTAATATGTAGAATTAAAATATTTATCTATTTCTAATATTAAACTAATTAATTGACCTAGAACTAATGGGAAAAAACTTACTAATTTGCAATTAGAACTAAAAGTAAATATATAAAATGACCCATATTTTGTGATTCACATTTAATTAACCTTGAAATACAACCAACAACCTAAAATGCAATGCATGAAATTTAAATATTTTTAGGGTACCAATTATTCTCAAAAACTGCGTCCAGGTCTCCTGAAGTCCATGGTAGCAACAAGCACATCCAGTACCTGTTCCCCAACTGGAATTACTGGTGGCTCCTCAATGGCTGCTCTGGTAGGAATCTTAACTGCGGCACGTGTTCCTCGTCGGCCTCTGTCTCTGACCTTTGCAACATTTGTTTCGGGTTAACATCATCAGAAACCGCCGCTCGTGTCCTCACCATCGGTGAGAGAATGGAATGATAAATTTCAAATTTCAAGACCAAAGAACTCGCACGATAGGAATGAAGGAAGTGAAATTGTCCTAATAGCTTCGTAGCCTCTCGAAGTTAAGTACAGACGTCTCGGTACCGATCAGCAAGACTCAAATAAACTCGCTTATGACTCGTAGCACCTATGAACCTAGAGCTCTGATACCAACTTGTCACGACCTTAATTTCCCTCCGTTGGGTACCGTGATGGCACCTAGTCTTAGGGACTAGGTAAGCCTAACATTTACAGAACAATAACAATAATAAAAGAATCTTGACATAATTTACAAAGTTTCCCAAAACCGGTAATACAAGTCATAAGCTCTACGAATTTACTCTGAAATCTCTAATTACCACTGTTCGGAATGAATACAACAGGGTATGAATAATAAATACAAGAAGGTGACTCTGAAGCCTGCGAACGCAGCAGCAAGTTACCTTGAGTCTCCTCGTCAATGATCCGCGCAGCTACTAACAATAATTACCTGGATCTACACACAAAAATGCGCAGAAGTGTAGTATGAGCACACCACAGCGGTGCCCAATAATTATCAAGACTAACCTCGATGAAGTAGTGACGAGCACTAGTCGAGACACCACTGGTCTAATTAATTAAACAGGCAACAATATTGAAATGACCGGACATAATATCTATCTAAAGAATTTACGATATAGTTAACAACATGGCAATAAAATGCGGAAGGAATTATCGAAAACTAATCAACGGAACAACATAATAATACCAGAAGAATGGACAGAAATACGAGCCAAAACGGAAAACCACCACACAATAAACACATCGGCAACTCAGCATTGCAACAGTTTGTCCACATCAGACTTTAACCAATAAACCCAATAAATTGATGAAAACTTTTAAAATCGCAGTTTATATTGAAAGCTTTGAAGATATAATCATTTCAGTATAGAAAGATCCTCTTTGAAACATACTTTCTCTGAATGTATATATATATA